>JARJDW010003077.1:0-22846 GCA_030264715.1 Adinopsis sp. GC000173
CTCTCTTTCAGCGTGCGTTGATAAAGAGAGAAAAGGATACAACGTATTACACCGAACCAGCCCCTTTTTATGGCCTCACAGCGGGGCAACCCGCCAGAGTCAAAAAATCCTACTATAATATTTTGTTGGTGTATAGTAGACTTTAAAACACGTGAAATTTTAATCATTTTTGGTGCAGTTTTCTGAAACCCAAACTTAATTGCAAATATGCTTAATAGACGAACAGATAAGAATAATATGAATCCAGGCAAACAATCTTTATAAATTGATATTTTTTTATTACAAAATTTTAATAATGGTGTGTATAAAAATATATCAATAAAATGTAATTTTAAAATTCTTAAGTTTTATTTGTAAAAAAATCGTTAAGCCCTAAAAGTATTTTTGCACATAAAACTGGATTTTAATAATTCCTCTCGTAGTTTCCTAAATACTATTGTGTTGGTGTGTAGTAGACAGACTCTATAGTAACGAGGGGCGTAATGGCATTTACATTTATTCGAATATTACCTGACTCCAAACGACGAATCGAATTTAAAATCAATTAACTTCTCCAATTCCTTAACCACCCTACCATTATCACACAACGGAAACGTGAGCTGCGATTAGGAAATTCCGTCCGTTTTTGCGAAACGCGGAAGTGGCCGCTTTCCAGCGCAGCTCCATTCACAAAAATCGTTCCATTATGCGTGCGTTTGGTGCACGAAACTAGGATCGTAAATGGGCATGGTGCAATTGTTGTCAATCTCGCATAATGCACTTTATTATCGCGTCGAGTGGTATTTCCGGCCGAGAGGCAGGGGGTCCACTTGACTCCGCTGGCTAAGTGTGAGGCGAAGGCGCCACGCCGGCCGCTGCCACCGTCGCCCAGCCACCAACCAACGAGACACTTCAACCAGGCGCCTTCATTTCCATTCACCATTTTCGGCACCGAAAGATGATTAATTACATGGGCATTGCAGTCAAAATTGCGAATTGCGTGCGTCGACCGATGGCAGATGGTTTACTTATATACTTATTCGCCAATTTTGGAAAAACAATGACATTTCGCTTTTTCTGATAGATAATTAATCATGCGGACGTGTTTGAGTGCAAATGCTGCTTGCTGCTTTATTGCTTAGTTTCTAAAGGTTTGATTATCATTACGTTATAAACATGTTGGTTTTGAAAAGTTTTACAACGCCTACCTGGTTTTTATTTGCTCGCTTGAGTGCAAGTCGCCGAAAGTTAAATAAAATAAAATGTGACTGGTTTCTTTGCATTTTTTAATAAATGCTCAATCCTCTAGCTAGGTACTAATTACAAATTATACAATACTATCTTTTCGAAAAATTGTTCATTGATTTATTGGCAGATATGTCCTAAAAACATTGTGTGCATAATTATAAATTTAAAATATTTAAGTTATTGACTGACTTATAATTGTTTATTAAAGAACATAACTGTTTTGAAAACTGGCGACTTCTTTATCTACTTATTAAGCTTTACCACAATTTTACCATATCATGCCTAAGTATTTTTATAATTTTTCTTCAAATACTTCACTATTTGCAATTGGCATGTGTGCTAAATGGCAAAGCATCTTTACGTCGTATTTTTCCATTTTACAGCTACTTCTTTAAATTTCGATCCATACATAGATTACCATAACGAAAATAACTGTCAAAAATATGAACGAAATGTCTGCTCTTGTTAGAACTTTTTTACTGCCTTTTAGAACTTTTTTGAACATTTATATTCAAATATGTATTATATTTTGAAACAGCGGGAGTAATATAATTGGATCTTTGACAAAAAACTGTTTTGTACTCCAGACTTGTGCCACTTAATTCAATTTTGACAAGCTATTTGAGATATAATGCTTTCCCTGATTTTGATGTAAAAAATGTGCACTTTATGATTGAATAAAATTAACGTTGGATAAAAACGGTAACGAAATACTAATCTTCATAACAAAAATGATAACCTAATACTACTATTTACTACTAAGCTAAAAGATAATTTTGATGAAAACTTGTTTTACTGTATTGAACTTTTGGTTAGCCATCTTGATCAGAAATAAGGATAAAGTATAAATTAGCTTAGCCACTTTTTTTTATTTTAATAAATAAATGAATTATTGTGCTAGATGTAAATAAAATAATGATATCTTTGAAATATCTAAAACATTTTGCCTATTTTTTTCTTTTTATTTTTATGCAATGTTGTCCGTACAAAGTCGGCTGTAAGAACGTTATTAAACTTTTAACCTCAAAATGATTTTTATTTTATAATTCAGCAACTATTTCTTAAAAAAATGTTTTAAAATTTGAAATGGAAATTTAAAGTTAAAATTGCTAAATTATAGTGCAGCTTATGTTATGAAAAACTTAAATATTTAAAAGAAATTTGTGATTTATCACTATTTATTATTAGCTTGACAATGACGCACATGTCTTAAGTCTCAAAATAAATAATAAAAAATCAGAAAATAAAGAGTTTCTTTTAAATAATTAAAATTGCCACAAAGAAAAATTGAATCTATTCTTAAAAATTGGACATACTGAATATTTTCCAAAAATGGTAGTCAACTTAATTAAGATCTGGAAATTGATTACAAAATTCAATGTTTGACTATACCATTACTACATTTTATGAAACTTAATTATAATTTAACAACGTGGTTAACTCGAAGTTAATTACGTGATCAAATATCCGTCAATTTGTCACCGTTTTAGAGAAATTGACTTTCATGAAACACAAATGTATTTAAAGATAAGTGCAATTTATAAAGCCTGCCATTTATGAAAATGATTTTTATTACTCAAATAATAACTTTATTTATGAGTTTATTAGACAATCAAATCAATATTCTCTTAGAAATAAATAAATACTTATTAATTTTTTGTCTATATTTCTGAAATTATCATTTTTGGTTTATTTTCAACAAAGTTATCTATCTAATTTCTCTATTTTGCTGTTTTGATGTACTACTAAAACAGTTTGAAGAGATTTATAGCATCGTTGCGTTGAGTGTTTAAAAATTTTACAATGTTTATTTGGGCCTAATACCATCTATGCGGCAGCAAACATCTAAATATTTATTTCAAACGAACACGTGGTTCGGGCTGATATCTTCCATTTTGACATATAATTTTTTTCGCCCTCTGCTGCGAACGCCTGTTTCGCTTTTGTTTTCATTCATTTTGTTTATTTATCAATCTCAAGTGGTTGCTGCAGTTTGTTTAGCCTCTCAAAGTATGGATGAAATACATAATGTGCCAAGCAGTGAAATTAAAACAATTCGTAATTAGGTTATTAGGTAAATTGGCTCAGTCAGGGACGCCAAGAGGGAGGTATAAAAGGTATTTATTATCAGCGCCAGAGACCATCAAGATTGCTATAATTTTAAATGATTTGAAAATTCAAATGTTTTACATTAAATGATAAAGAAAAATCAATCAAATTAAATATTAGGAACCACGACTGGCTCGTGAAATTTCGCTTGTGTGCATAATAGGAATTTGAAGCCTGTACCCCCCCCCCCTCAGCTCCTCATACAAAAATTTAAATATTATTTGATATTACAGGATTACCAAGGATTACTTTCTTGTATAAAAAGGAAAGTCACTTGAAACTCATAAAAAATTAGCCACATCTTAAAAAATATTTTTTCTTCTTTTTCAACAATTTACTTTTAGTTATTATACTAAAAACCGTTAAAATAGTAATAATCTCTTATCAAAAATTTGAATAAAACAGCAGAAAGTTGTAAAAAAAAACTACATTTTTATACATTTTCCTATTAATTTACAACGAAAACTAAATAAAAATCGAACTTTCGACGCTGTGCCATGCACACGAAACGAGACGGTCCTGTTGAGAAGTGTATTTATATTTTTACTAAAATCATTGTTATTTCATAGCAGGAATTTAGAAATTTTATCTGTGGAGATTAAATTAGCAAACACAAAGACTTCAATGAAATTGTAAATATTTTTGTTAACCGAAAAGCTAGAAAAGTTCATTATTGAATTAAATATCGTATCGTATCGTATGTGTGTCTAGCAAAGGTTATGTTACTTACGTTTATTTTCTGTCCTATTGTCTTTTATATGCTGTGCCCAGAGATTTCCCAATGGCTCTGCGTTCTTTGATGGATTTCTCATTAAGCGTTTGAGATGTTGGTTTAGGGCCTTCAATTTAAAAGATTCCAAAATTCTTAAATGATGTAAATAATTTACATTGCAGAAACGTAAAGTTTTACACTTTACCTCCATTTTAAGTGATTTTCACAGACTTTCATAAAAAATCCTTTAATTTTGTATCTTTTTTAAATAATTTTGTATAAAAAAATCAGAAAAATTTTAAAAAAATCTAAAATATTTAGACAAAATTAATAAAAATTGCTCGAAGATATGTTTTTAATAATTTTATATAAATAATCAGAAAAATCGCGGAAAATACATTAAAAAAAACTATGAAAATTGTAAAAATATTTAATATTTGCAACAATATTCTTCGAAATTTAAAAAAAAATTTAAGATGTGTATACAAAATTGACAAGAAAAACTGTAACCAGTAAAATTCCTCAAAAATAAGAAAAATCGGCGACATTTCCAGCTGCACCTCTAAAACTTTTTCAGTTTTTTGCTTTATTTTCACTTACTTTACACCAAAGAACGTTAAATTACTATGTTTACTTCGTTATTGTTAATTTCTATTTTGAATTTTTATTTAAATTTGCAACAATTTTAATTGATATTAAAAATGTAAAGAATTCTCAAATATATTATTAATAAAAGAAAAAAATAATAATAAATTTGCATAAGAAAATATTCAAGTTTTATAACTTTACATAAGGTAGAGTTTTGCAAGTTGGTTCCGTAGTGTAGCGGTTATCACGTCTGCTTTACACGCAGAAGGTCCCCGGTTCGATCCCGGGCGGAACCACATTTTTTTTGCTTGTATTTTCCCAAAATAAAATTGCAATTTATTATATGACGATTTTTCATCCCAATTGTATGTGAATTTCATAACAATTAATTAAATTTATTAACAAAAAGTGTTTTTGTTAAACGTAAATTTCAAATGGTTATGAAATATCAACAAATTTACAGATAAACATTATAAAATGCGTTGATAAATGACACAATATTTATATTTATATTTACAATGAATTCAACGTAATAAAATTTTATTAAATTAAAATAAGTTACAATAAAGCAACCATAACCATTGCGTTTTTTGTAAAAAATTGTTAACAGAAAAAAATGAAAGTAATTTTATTGATTCGTAATAAAAAGCAACATTAATTTGACATTAAAATGAATAAAGTGTAAATTACGTTTGAATTAAGTTGGTAGTGGCACAATTTGATCTTATCTAAATTACGAAATTACGTGAGATCTAATTCAATTAAATATACCAATTAGATTACATGAAAGTAATCGTAATCGATTCCAACCTGCACGACATTTAATAAAACAAATGCAATTGCCCGCATTTAATCTAATTGCTGGTTAATAATCCCTTAATTTCCTGGCTTAATTGATTCGCGTCGACGTTTTTGCTAATCGGCTTTTTCGGCGCCTTGCCGCAGCCCTTTTTATGCACGAACCAATGCAGCTTCTGACATTCGCGATCACAATATGAAGCCTCCTTGCATTTGGCACACTTTTTCGGCGCCTTCTCTTCGCCGCAGGTCTCGCAGCGCGCCAAATCGTCCGAAAACGCTCGCTGCCCGTTCACAGCCGCTGTAACCACTTGCATAGCGGGCGGCGAATTATCGCCGGTCAATGAGGTAATGATTTGCCTAAATAGTGTACTATCGAGAAACGGAAAGATGCGTAGTCCTTCACGCAAGAACTTGTCGAGCTGATGGAACTCGCCGTCGGCGTTCGGCTTCAAAAACGGTTTGGCAAACTCCTCCACGAACGTATTCTCATCGTGCTTCTCTAATGTTTTTGATATTTTATGTATATTATACGCAATGTAGTAGAATTTGAAGGCCAGCACTTCGTTCGACTCCTTGCGCTTCATCTCGCGCTCGGACATAAGCTCAAACACTCTCTGCACATCGTCGAGATGCTTTAGCAAGTTGTCGTACTGTTTCAGCAGCATTGCTATTTTAATCGGATGTAAATTGTATAGTAAAGCTAGTTTATAAAAATTGTCGCCTAGTTCAGGCGATAGATAAGGCTTAGTTTGTGTTCCTTGGATTTTCGTATAATATTCAACGTCTTCTCGAGGAATGAAATTATTAATCGTGCTCACGATGCTGTGATAGCCAACGAAGGAGGCAAGTTGTGATGGCGTGCGATTTATCGAATTTAAAGCATTTGTCTTGACACCAGCTTCCAGCAGCATTTTGCACACATCTACGTTGCCGCTCAGTGCTCCAAAGTGCAAGCTCGTGTACTCATTTTCGTGCTCACATTTATTCACATCAGCGCCCTGCAACATTGAATCGATCAGTTCTACAGCAATACAATTTACATTCATGCGATTACCTTCTTAAGCAGGATATCAACGATTTCGGTGTTTCCACGGTATGCGGCCTGCTGCAACATCGTCATCTTATCATCGTCGACGAAATTAATCGCTTGTCTCTCGTGGGCCTCCAAAAGTTTTTTGAATTCGTCGATTTTATTTTCTTCAATTGATTTTAGTAGATCCTTTTGCACATCTGTAAGAACACTTTCAGTTTTTTTGATTTGGTCATTTTGTTGAGTTTCTGTGTTTGTAGCCATTTTAATAGGATTAATTCTTTTAATTAAATGTGCGCGATTGAATACCCAATGAGTATAGGTTATGTCTTAACTAATGTAAAAATTACGAAAATGCTGTCGGGATTGATCGATTCAACTCGTTTGACATTTCATTAATCTACCGAATCATAGAAGGCAGTTAAGTCGCCAAATGAAATATAAGGTTGGTATTAGATGTTTACGGTTGGCAATCTGATTCTTATAAAACTAGAACAATCAGCTGTTTGTACATAAACGAGAACAAAAATGTTTGTTTGACACTTTAAAACGGTTTTATTTGTCGATATTTAATTTACGAATTTATTAGTGAGTTTAATATGTGGAAGATCAGTCGAACGGTAACATTTGGTGCAATTTATATAGGATTAGGTGTTTATCGATTTTTCCGATAAGATTTATTATTATTAATAGCTAGAAATAATACAAATGCTCACGTATGTAATAACGCTGTGTGAATTATTATGATTATTAACGGAACCGCACAAATATTTCATCTGAAACAAGCCAAGAATTTAGAATGGTTCTGACAAGACGCCTTGTTGTCTGTCGTCATGGCAACGACGACTCGATCTCATCCACGGAAGCAAATAATCAACGTACGAGCACCCAACAAACAACGAAACTTTGTTATAAGCGATACTAGTTCATATATTCGAAAATGAGCGAGACGGATCAGCCTGACGATGGCGATCCTAACGTCTGTCAGTTCCTCAAATGCCAGCCAGTGAAACTCGCATCGGACGAGGAGCAAACGGCTGAAACGGCGATTTGCTGCAACCATGACGACGATGGCGATGATGATGAGGAGAATGCGACCGCTTGCTATATCAACGAGTGCGACATCGTCGGCCCGAAGATTGATGCATGGATAGACGACGATGGCGTTTGGCACATCTCCTGGGAGCTGATCGCGTACGAACCGGGCGATTTTATTGGCGTCCATTATCATGGTGAGTTTGATATGATTCTATGTACCTATGATAGTTTGCCGGATTAAGTTCGACATTAACGAGATTATGATCCGAGCACGTTTTAATGCAATTTTCTGCTTACATTGTACACAATCTGAATGTTCAATTACGAGTCGATTATGAGATAAAAGCCCAGCTACGGAGTAAAGCCATTAAAAGCTTTCCGATTGAGCGCAAAATAATAATACGATTCGTTTCAAGCAAGTATTTGTTTTCAATTTCAAAGCCAGCCAAGAAGCTATTCAATGATATATTATTAATTTTCGGCGTTAATAGCGATTTAATTATCGTACTGTTACTTTCTATCCCACGAATGAGTGAAAATTTATGATATTTGAAACGAAAACAGCGACCTGTTTAGTCCTTGCAACGTCGTCGTTACATAAATTTAATTTTTGCACCTTTGTGGATTTTGGCAACGAACGAGCGAGCGAGCGAGCGGAGATTATTGATGAATATTTGATTGCACGGCATCTAATTGAAAAAAGAGCCGTTCAATTTGGCTAGGCTCCAATCCATTTTGCAGCTTATTAAATTATCCAACTAGATAATTGCGTTAAATATTTCGCTGACGCTTCAAATACGCGAAATGTTAATTCGTTTTCGTGCGCTGGATTTACATAATCTATTATTTGCTAAATTCTTTCATCAATTTTGCGACATGATTCAATTGACATCAAGGTTTCTACACTTCAATTCTAATTCTAACATCCTAGTTCTTGACTGTAATGACACGTTGAATAGTGGACGGGCTAAGAAGCTTAGCATAATAAATGGGCAGATGTAACAACCTCGAGATGAATTGGGATTTGTACATATATACACCGGATCGTCGTTTATTTAGAAAATTGCAATTTGGCAACTCTAATTTTACGCGTCAGATGGCTATGATACACGAGGTGATTAATGGCGATAAATTTATAGATGTTCGTTCGGGATTAATTTAGATTAGAAATGCCATATGGGCAAACAATGCGTGTAGTGTAATAATTGGAGCGATGCTTGTTTTTTCGGAAGATGAATGCGCTGCGCGGGCAAAAAGCGAAACGCGTTTTGCTATTAATTCACCATTACCTCTACTGTGTAAAAACTCTTACAAAAAGGAACTGCGACAATAGTTTTTATCAACATCATCGTCGCTGAAGGCTGGCGATTTATAATCAAATTTACATGAAAAGCTCTCCTCGAGTATAAATAAATAAGTGGAAAGCGTTTTCCACTCGAAGATTACTATTCACATTCGCCAAATTGTCAAAAATGCGTTTGAATTATAAATTCGCAGCAAAAGCTTCTTGTTATGTTATAAATATATAAATATATGAAAAGTGCTTTATGTACAAAAACAGTTGTTGCATTTTCTTTGTTTACTATTTTAACTGCTTTTCTAATGAATTTGAATGTTAATGTTACCAGCAACAATAAAACATTAAACAGCAGATATATTTTGAATACTTGAAATTTTCAATAATGATACAAAACTATTAAAACTCAGTTACTGGTACCAGTTTTAAATTTCTGCCTATACATACACTTGATTAACAATAGTTTTGAATCTTAGGAATTTGTGAACAGTATAAAATGTTGTACTAAATATCAAATAAACTTCACGTTTTCCTAAAATCTTGAATCCGCTAGAAACTATTAAAATATTTGATAACAATTAACATTTTTGACAAGTTATAAACATAAAATTAAGTTTTGAGTTAAATATTGTGTAGTTTGAGTGAAACATTTATTTTAGAATCTTACCATATTAATCTTGTAAGAATACTTTTAAGTTTTTTTTAGTAATTTTTGTAAAAATTTGTAAAACGTTATTTCGGGAGACCGCATTCCACAAAAATTATATTATGAAATGTGTATTATCCCTTTTTCATCGGACGTGCTTCACTTTTTCAGTAAAAGAAAACTAGAAACAGGATACGCTACCAGATTTTATAAATTATTAATTTTCTGGTATGATTAAATTTATTTAAACTAAGTTTATGGCGATCAATTAACCAGAGCTAGTTTGAGTGCACAGTTGGCAGTTTTAGGAAGGTTAATTCTCTACGTCTAACATTTAGTTGCATTATCTTTATATTGTTTAATCACATAATTCAATTACATAAGCTCGGTCGATAGACTAAAATGTAAACGCTGTGATCGCTTCTGAAAATTTAAAAAATACCAAGAAGATTACTTAGCCCAAAAATCATAAATATTTCCTTAAATGGTCTTTAATAAAATTTATTTATTTAATGTTAATCTTAATCTTAGCGTAAACATATTCGATTTTATCAGAAATTTGCAAAATATACTCCAAAACTATGTTTATTTCAATTTCTCATATTTACTTGTCATGAAACCATGATAAAACGGCACATGAATCATGTAACGTAATTCAAAAAGTTAAATGTCACTACAAATGACTAAATTTTAATTTTAAATGTCAAATATCCTAAATCTATTAATACATTTCATGAAAACTTTGCTTTCCATTAAACTGGCTTTTGTGAAATTAATTATGGGTTTAAACTTTGCATTTTTGACAATAAACTGTAATTACTAATATAAAGAATACTATTTTATTTACCGGCCCGAAAATGATTTATTCTTTTCAAGACTTTATAACCGCTTGAGAGCCACAATGTTGCGATCAGTTTTCAATCTTTTTCACTTTACGGAACCCCTGAAGCTTATACTCCTAATATACTTGAAGGAATTATTATCACATCTTTTTATTTAAGTAATAAACAAAAAAATATTTGGAATTGTATGTTTTATTAGAATATAAATTAATTACTTGAGGAACCCTTATCAATGTTCTAAGGAACAATGCTATAAGGTATAAATGGACTAATTAGAAAACTCAAAAATGATATAGCTTCTGATGTACTCGTATATTAATTAATATAAAGCATATTTGCGATAATCCCATATACTGTTGTTTAAATAAATTGATTACGTTGCGATAGAAAGTATGTTTTTGTACTCTTGAACCGAATTTAGTATAAAACACATATTACAAACCGTTTGTGAATAAAATACTTATGACTTTTGACTATTGGTCAGAAAATAATAAAACCTGCCACTTCATTTATCGCCAAAATAGACAATTTTCGTAGAAATTGCACATAAATGGAAAATGTTAAGAAAGAAAAAAATATTTGCCAAGATGTGTGGGTGAGCTTTTGTGGCGTGTGGTGTATACCTACCTGAAAACCTTTCAACTCGTTTTTGAAGTGCGAATTTCAAGAAGACGACGACGACGACGAACTAAAAGAAAACAACAAGAACAACACAACTACCGCCACATTGACTGCATCTTTTTTCTTCTTTTAGTTAGATAAAAGTCGACTCGAATGCAAAACCTTTTAAATTTCAATCACGTTTTTTTCTGTCGCGGTATACGTATGCAGTTTTCATGCGTTCCATTTTTCCCAAAAAAATAAATCAATACAACGATGAGGTATGAATATTTGAAGCTCCAATCAACTCGCTGAATAAAATTAATCAGATGCGTTTTTTGCGAGTTAATTAGGTTGATAAATTATTTATGTGGAAGCAATTATATTTATTTAGCATAAAATGATAAAAATTCATTCATGGAAATTCATAGATGTGTGTAGTTGCATGATTATTGACGGTCGTAAATGTACGATAGTGAGTACATACGTAACATTCTACGCTTTGCATCTTGTTTTCTAACAAAGGAAACTTTTCCTATGATGCTCGCACACACACACTCACTCACACTTATGCATTTTCTGCTAATTTAATTTTTTCCTGGAAGCGTGAAATAGATAAATTATTTTTCCTCGTTCGCTCGACGTTGTTGGTGTTGGTGTTGCAGTTTACACAAAATCACATGCTATGTATGAAATCATAATTTTAATTACGAAATTAATTTGCTTGTTATGTTTTCGTTTTTGATTGGAAATGAAAAACGATCGGTGTATTTTACGCTTACACATATTCTTTTGCATGAATTTGATTAATCAATGATGATGAGTTTTTTCACGATTGACACGCCGGAAGTGATTTATCAACTTGCTTTTTTTATCATGGATTCTCGTTCGGTGATAATTGAATTTTAATCGCACGCATAAACGATAATTGTTTAATTAAACTGTTCGATGAAGTGGCGATGAATGCCTCACAATGATAAATATGAATTTGAAGAATTTGATTGCATAATTATTCAATTTATATGCATTTTTGTTATTGTAAGGCCTTAATACTGCGATAAAACTGTCCTAATTAATATTTTATCTCGAATGAGTTTTATGTGTGCAATAAAAATGTGCGCAGTAGAAATAGTTGACGAATAGTGGGACATGAAAAGGCTTAAAAATAATTTAAAAAAGTTATTTTTAATCGATTATCTAATTCAGTTAATTTTATTTTATAAAATAACACAAAATATCGCATCACGTTGAATGAAAAAAAGTAGTAACACAATTTTTTCTATAAAAGTTTTTAGTTTTGCTTATTCATAATTTTGATGTTTGCTATTTTTGAAAGATGCTTGTTACAGAAAAACTAAAGACTTTTGGTAGTCAGTTTGTGGAAATTTCAAGCGACTTCAATATTTTATTATGTTTTTTAAGTTTGATAATTTGACTTGTTTAAAAATGGGGGAAATTTTTGTCTAATGTTTCAATCTAATTTTAAAAGGTCTATTTTTATTTAGATAAGTATTTTTCGTCAGTTTGTTGTAATTCCAAACAATAGCAAAATTTTAAAATTTTATGTTAAAAATGCAAGAATTTGATGCAATTTTTTAAAAAAATATTTTGACTATTCATTATACAAGTGATGCAGCAAAAATAACAAATTCCATTATGATGAAAATTATGCATAGATATTTACTTTTGTAATTTTTTCCAATAATGTAATTATCCTGCGAATTAAAAGTGTTAAAAGGAGCTACTTATAGATACATTTTATTGTAACAAACTATTTAATATTGCAAGTAACCGGAGTATTTTGCAATTCCTCTCTATTTCTCCAACTTCTCTAATTAATATCGGACTTTACTAACATTTCTTAAATCATTAATTCATATTTACTATTCACTAACTATTCAAATTTAGTTTAACATGCGTTTGAGGTTATATTAATTTTAAATGTGTATTTTGATTATCAACATATTCAATAAGGGTTGCAAAATTTGAATTGAGTTTAACATTTTAATTCATGCGTATTTTCTAGTTTTAGAAGTATTCTTAGAAAATAATTGATTAAAAACTAATGAATATTTATAATTTACGGAATTCCTCCACCACACTTCGCCAATTTGTGGCTGCTAACTTTGGCTTTTTGTTCCACTCTCAATTTTATTATTCCTTGATTGACGTAAGTATTTATTAAAATTAGCCTTTTAAGCGGAATGTACAACAACAAATTGAATTGGAATTTGGAGAATTCCTAGAAACTTCTAGAAACAACTGAAATATTTGACAACAATATCTTTTAACAAGTTGTAAACACAAGTTTCAAAGTTACAAATCAAATATTACGCAATTTAAGTGGAGACATAAATGTTTTTTTTAGAATTTTACGATTTGAAAAATATTTCTTGTAATATTTACTATCATTTTTAATGTAGTTTAAAAATATACGCCGTATGAAAATGTTTACAAACATTAAAGATGAAAATTAAATTGTGTAGAAATATTCTAGAATCTTCTAGAAGATTGAATGTGTAATCATTTAGAAAATGTTAAAAATTTACTTTTAAACGCTTGCAGTTGTGATTATCCTTAAAGAAATCAAGTGCGAATTTGCTGAAACATTTCCCGTATGAACAAAATTAAATGTGTGCTTTAAAAGTTTTCGCGGTTTTAAAATCTTAGTTAAAAAAATTAAAACTAAAGTTGTGAAGTAAATATTGAATAAATTTGCGCAAAACTTTGCTAAAAGTTGTGGAAGTAATTTTGGTTTTTTAGTTATTTAGACAAACAAATGAGAAAAACTTTAAATTTAAAGTTTCTATCCAGGCTTTTCTGCAACTTTAAATTTGCAGAAATATATAAAGTTTTATTATACGTATGTTTTGTAAAAAATGTGCCAGCGTTTTTTAGCTGGTTGAATGAAAAATGCTGTCACATTTCTGCAATCATTAATGCGTCATTGATTTAGTTTTCAACCATTAATCTATTTTCCAAAGCAATGAAAGTCACAATATTTTTTTTGGACACATGACAATAAAGCTGGGGATTTTCACCTCACATCATCATCATAAGAAAGCACGCTCGTGAAGTATTCCGCCAGCGATCTCCCCCGATATTTCATCTTAAAGAAAATTGAGTGGGCCATAATCTTGTTAACACAACGATTGGAAATTTAAATTGAATTATTTACGAGTGGCAGCTTTTATTATCATATTATTGATGCAATATTACTCGAGAGTTGTCGAATATGGACCATCTTCTAGATTGGGGAGTTAACATACAAGCAAATATTTGATGCTCCACAGGATAAGCCTGTGTCAAAAAAGTCAAAATTCAAATATCTATATTTAATTATCAAAATATCATTAGTACTATGTCTGGACTAGCTAATAATAAAATATCTTTAGAAAACAACTTTATTTGGATGCAAAATATGCTAGAAAATATGCTAGTTTTATATAAACTCAAACGATTTACATACAAAGTATAGGATCTTCTGCAATATTTATGTAAATTGTTAATTTGGTTGTTCGGGTTTGATATTAATATTTTATCTGGAATTAGTTGTAACATTTTATCTAAAGCAAGGTATCACTGAATATTGTTGTACTTAAATAGGAAACTTTGATAGTTTTGAAATTGAGGAGCATGTGTCTCGAAACTTCTAAGTAGATGTTTATGTTGAACTTAGTTTGATTCTGTTCGCATCTATGCTCTATTACTGGACATCGAAGACTTTGAATCTTGTAAACTTACCTTAACTACGTCGAAAGAAATTAATTACGTAATTTGGTTGTTAATTTTCGTACATAGGTTGGAATATTTTAAGGGTTACATGGCTGAAACAGGATATTTGTACAGATATACATATCTTGAAGGATTACGAGCTTACACCACTGGTGTGTAACATCAAAATTTTAATACTTACTGGCAACAAATAATGTGAATTTAGCAAATATTCTAATTCTAGCGTTATTAAATGATAAATATTTGTTTCAAAAAGAATAAAAATTACGAAACTTAATCATTTACCAAGAAATATTGCACTCTCTGAAGCTAATATCTAATAGAACAATCTAGGAAATAAGAAATAAATTTTACGAAACCACTCTCTTATTTCGATGTTGAGTTTGAGTAGTACTACTGCTTTATCTTTGGGTTTTTAATACTACTCAACTATGCTATTCAATAAAAATTACCTTTACTATATTTAATAGTAATAGATATAAATTATTTTTAATATAAATGTTTTACAACACATTATATGAGAAAATGTTTAGATAGTTCAAATGAGGCAACTATCCTAGGTCTAAACCAGGCAATGACATTTGCGCTGGATTAAAAGCAGTAAAGTCGCTTTGTAGAAAGAAACAAAGATATACATACGCATAGAAAGAAAGAAACATTTCTCTTCACATTGCTAGTTTCCCACAAACGAACGCAAGAAATGCCACGTCCAATCTTCAGCGCGCTTTTTTTGTTAATAAAATTTATTGCAGCCCCATAAAATATACTTTTGCGCTATTATAATAAAGCACAAACTAATATAATCTGATAGCAGCGCGCATAGAATGGATGGAGGCGAATAATAATAAAATGTCGCTGATAATGGCGATGACTTTCGGTCGTGCTCGTCGAGGAACAATAAAATAGATAGGAGGAGGTTTCAAATGGAAGAAATTTATTAATTAGCGAAGAGAAGAAGGTTGGGCGCAGTTTTACTCTCATTTAATAATCATGCAATGAGTGGAAAATTACACTCACATTTATTAATGCACGCAAGTGAATTAATATAAATTGTTTCGCATTTGTATGCAGGTCGTGTAAATTTTACTAATTATCGGCACATCTATTACGCAATTGTATTTAAATTCAAAAACCGAATCAGTTTCATCATCATTATTAATGAGTAATATACAGCCCATAATTGTTATACTTCGCATTAAATAATTATTAATCATATAATTTACCTCCTCCCCACTCTCTTCCTCCCAGTGTGTGCACATTTTCAACGATGCATTTGAATAAAATTAAAGCGCGCTGCTTTTTTGATAGTTTTTCATTTATTTTTATAGCATCAGTTTATGTGTTTAATTAAATGTTTTTATTATTTGCCATACACTTAAAAGTCGTGTAATTTTAACTAAAGATTTTTAATAATCCGTCATTTTTCATCAATTTGTGAGCATGACTGCTGTAACTTATTCAACACCTTATTACTAACATTTTATGACTGACTTATACATATTTAATTAAAATAGTTCAAATTTATGTGTTTTCGAACAATATTTTTTCACATTTTCACAAAAAGAGTTTTTAAAATTTCCAAGTGGTTTCGAGTGAATTTGAGTCTTTACGTTGACCCACAATATGAAAAAGATTCATCACCCCACAACGGTGTAGCGGCTACATTAATATGTTTTGCTGAAAATATTCTTAGGATTGTTTCAAACATCTGATTTGGGTTTCTCGTGCATGGGGTTGAAATTGGATGGAGCTTTGTATTATTATCTAACTAAAGCAAAAAAACAACATACTAACAGCTGTTTAGGTAATTGTTATGGCATGTTGTAGTTCATTATAAACCAAATTGTCTGTTCGAATAAAGATGTTGTAATATAGTTTCAAAAAATAACACAAAACGTTAAAATTTTAAAATACTTTCTGAATAATTTTTTTTATAAGATAGGTATTACGAGAGCACATTGTTTGATCGATTTTAATAGAAACATAAAAATGTAATTGGGAAAATTGAGATTTGAGCACTTAATCCAATACTTTCTTATTTATAGCACTGCTTTCTTATTGGCTGAACTCGGCGGATTACAATTTTTTAAATCTTTTTGATATGCCACATGAAGTGTGAAAATTGGCGAGCGGTTTTATAGTGAAACATTGGAAACGTATTTTGGGGACTTGTACATATATTAAATGAATATGTAGTAAAGAATAATCATGCGACACCTAATTTCAAGAGGAAAATGCTTCAATTTTCAAGTTTTTTTAAGGTAAAACATATGTAAGAATTTTATGATAATAATAATGCTTAAATAACTAAATGAGTTTAAAAAAACATAAAGATGAAGAACTGAGACAAGTAAAGACTACACAAACATTATTTGCATCTGCAAATGAATTATGTATTTTCAATATACATATATAGGAGTACCTACTTAATATTTAGAAATTATTAGAAATATTTGTTTAGTACTAGAATACTACATATTTTCAATATTTTGTAAAACTGTATAGGTATTTATTATTAAAATTGATGTTGCGTAAATTATTGTTTTTAATTGTTTTATTACATATTTTTAAATCATTACTTAGTCGATTTTAATTAAAAATCTTGGATGTGGACAATTACTTGCTTGACAATAATATAATCTTTTAGGAAAATGATACCAAGTCTCAGCCTTCCAGCTAAATTGAAAAACGGATAATTCCATTTATTTGTTTTAATGTTCAAAATTACTGCTTTTAACAACTTTGAAAAGTGCTTAGTTATTTCCATCATATATATCAAACAAATTACTCCAATTTTCCTTAATTCTTTATTTTTATTTATTTAAAAGATGATTACTCATTTCAAACACATAATTTGTAACTGATTTACTTTTTAGATTTGTTTTATTGACCAATTAGTAAATACAACAAACAAACCATTATTGCCTAACGAAGATTATGTCCCCCAAGATTATTATGAAGAAAAATGCAACATTCTTCAATTATAAAACTATAAAATTAATTCGATTTAAAATCCGCTTATCAATTGAAGGAGATACGTCTACGATAGCTAATCGCCATTTACGAATTACTAATATCCTTCTAATGATCTCCCAGCTGATAAACATTGATTTACACCATCAATTAATTATTTAACGCCACATTGAGTAAATACATGAGATGGGCGCGCAGACGCTCGAAGGAAATGCTGCATTATTATGCTAAAAACCGTCGAAATGAAACTTGAAATGAAGGCTTTTGAAGAAAATATCAAGGTTTCTATAAATCTGAATAATTTGAATAATGAAATCATCCTTAACGGGGAAAGAACAGAATTTTGTTTGCGAAGTGAAGTGAAATTTATTACAACGTGTAACACAATTAAACTTGCTACATTGCATTTCAACGTATTTTTTACGTACAGAGAGTGTATAAAAAAGTAAAAAATTGTATTGTATATTTTGAAATACCTTCCACTTCTAATTAAAATTAATTAAACGTATGAATATAGCAATTCACATGTGCCGTTTCCATCATCGCATTTTACGTTATTGTGTTATGATGAAATTCTACAATGGATTGAAATGTGCGGCGCGGAGTGAAGTGTGAGTTATTTACTTGTCAAGTTTACCATTACGCTTGGGAGTTTTCTTTTTCGGATCGGGAGGGGAAATGAAATAAATAATATTTGCTCGAATAAATTTTGTTGGCGCTTCTCGGATAAATCACGCATGCACATATTCGATTTCCTCTATCTATACAGTGTGTTCACTTATAATTCTGGAAAAATTATAAAGATGGCAGGGGTTGGGCGCTTAAATAACCTAAAAAATGCAAAACACTAATACTGATACAAATATTTAACGAATAATTGATGAGAATCGAATGAAAAAAATCAGATATTTGGGGTTTTTAGTGGGATAAATGTTTGCGTTTTGTCATCAAATTATCGTTTCCCATATTAGAATTAATTGGTTTGTAATGTTAATAACTTATTCTTTGATTCTGACTTACGGAACAGGGGAACTGACATATTGAAGGGCGCATTAACGGATCTATGGTCTATCTATAGAATTTTTAAGGAAGATTGCGATCTTGAAGCTTCCAAAACATATTCTATGGATTGTTTGCTTCATTATATTTAAATGTAGCCCCCTATTTTCAAATTCAGAGCTTTAAAGTGAAAACTAGGGAGTTTTATTAAAAGTATTAAGTTTACAATCGGTCCAGCATGATATTCACCTCCTAAATAAAATCAAAGATCATTAAAAAATTCTAGATAAGTCAATTTTAGCGATCATCCCGTATAGTATCTCACACAAAACATAATTCTTGCTAAAGTGTGCCCTTTTTTATTAACATTTCTACTATTGATAGATTTTTATGCGCTTTATGATTGCTACGCCGCGTTGAATGAGATATGTTGGCTTGTTTTTCAACGATTGATAAACTTTATCTGTGTATCTACAAGTGTAATGCTAGTATAAATATTGTTTTTGCTGTAAAAAATGGATGAGGAAATGTTTGCGTTTAATTAAGCGACATGTTCGAATGCGAAAAAATATTGTTTTTTAGTTGAAAGTAAATATTTGGTTTTAAATCGAGTCGAAAAATGAACTCTCTATAAATTTTTGATGCAGTTTTAATAAAAGTTTATATAGATGTTGGAAACAATCGGCATCGTAAACAAATATTTGCAATATTCATTTATAAGCAGTTTTTGTTGTTGAAATTTGCAAGATTGTGCGATAGTTTTGTGTAGGCATATTTGTGAAATAATGTTGAAAATTGATTAACTTGTTTGTTTGCTAGTATGACGTATAGCAAATATTTATATTTTTCGGGGAATTTTTAATCGATTTTAACATGGTATGTTTTCTGGAATTAGCTCGAGCGGTAGCGACAGGGCGAACTAAACTAGAATAAGTCATATTTATCTCGTGATAGCTTTCTTTAAAATATGTTAGGAATATTTCACCAAAGATCGTCAACAATATTTTTAATTCTTTCTTGAAATACGATTTTGTAACGTTTTGCAAATAGAAAACATCTGTCAGTTTTAATATGCAAGTTTTAGTAAAACCAGTTAGATTGTCAGCATCGCATTGTATAAATGTTTACAATGAATTTTAAGAAAAAAATATTAATTATTTTGTCATTTATGCTACAAATAATATTTTTTACATCATTGTGGTTTTTAATATAATTATTAATTACGATATTATGCCAGCGTGATTATTTAATTTTTGAGCCTAATATTTATTAATCGATGGCTGCGTTATTGTGTTATTGTTTATCGAATTGTGTATAATAGTTTTATCGTACAGTTTGTACATCTTATGTTTCTATATTTGTGAAAAAATAGTACTTTGGGTATGTGGTGTGTTAACTTTTATTAAAACTATCAGAGAAAACTACAAAACTAATCCTAAAATTACAATTCGTAACTAGTACAGTAAGCGTCAGTTTGCAGCATTGTACGGTATATTAAAACTGATCAAAGACACCATTATTACACTTAAGATCATAGATGACTTTATAAACGAGCTGCTTCACATATTTTGACAAAATAACGAATGTCAGCAATGATATGTACAATAATTATATAATAGAATAATCTGTGAGTTTGCTAAGTGATTCTCAACCTCTTGGTCGCTGGGCCTTGGTTTTCATAGGTTTAAATAAAACAAGATAATTATATTCTATCCTATATTACTATTTTTTTGCGACTTTTTCACTTTTTTGTGTGGTTTCCGGTTTTTTGCAAACAACGCAAGTTAAGGACAAAAAGACATTCAAAAACGTGAAGCTGCAAAAAATGTAAGAAGGAAAAACGTGGAAGATACAAGACAGGACTAAAACAATGTAAAATAATGAGCAGATTTGACTCTTTTTAAACCACTCTTGTAGTATGAGGATTCCATTATGTCTCGACTTGAATACCTAGTTCGCTCAAATTTGGATCGCGGCTTATAAAAGTATAGAACCACTGATCGTGAGTTTGCCTGTCCTTGGTACTACCAATTTATGGGGGCCTTGTAATCTCCCCTTTGCATTCTTTTGAGTCGCTGAAGAAAAAATATAATTTCCATTTTTACTTATCTTAATTACAAATATATGCATCCGCAACATTAATTTAGAGAATATTTTTGCGTAGCTATAATGAATGTTTGTTAGGCATTAATGAGCATTAATATTAACGTACAAACATTGCATACATACTAAGCTGCTGTTTTTTCGAAACACACACGATTCGAATACAATTTGTAGCAATATTTACTTATACAAATGTTGCCGGCTTATGTTGTCGCATAAATTTATCCAAAAAGTCATGCCGTTTTTGTATCAACAAAACATGTAACAGACGAAAACAAAATCCTATTCATTTCCATTATTGTTTTACAAAATTTAATATTGAATGAAAACAATTAAAATTAATGCACTTGCGAGGTCGAAAGGATTATAAACACGGAAGTTTTTGTTATTTTTTTTTTTTCGTTTCGTCCGTTGCCGCGTTGCGAAAAATTGCTAATTTTTTGTATGGCGAATGGAATGGGTGTAATTTTGCGTTATTTATTACTTAAAAATGTATATTAGGATCGAATAATAATTAATATCTAATCGTCCGTTCGAGTTGATTGATGTTTATGCATACCATTGCCACAATTTCCTCTCTGGTATTAAATAAATTTACACGTGTGATATTTAATAATAGATTCGAAAATTTCTAAATAGATATCAATTCCAATTTTTTTTGCTTCGTTGCGCGCGTACAGCAGCATATCCGAGAATTTCTACGTTTGAAATTGTTGCTGGTGGGCAGGAATACATGTATATAAATTCACAATTTGTCTCGATAGTAAAAAGGCTACATTTTAATATTGCATAAAATACAATTTGCGTGATAAATAAGTGGAAAGCACCCATGTTCGAGCGCAAAAATGCGAATTCCAAACGAGACGAAGCTACCAGCGCGTAAAAGCCGCCTGTTCGCCTTTTTTTCTCGTGTCACCTAAAGGCTATTTCTACTTCTTCTCGGCGCTGCGAGAACGCGCTGAATAAAAGGCACGAAATCATCCAATTTTCATATGTAAATCTATACATTACGCTGTTTCGCGAAATAAGCGGCAATCGCGCGTATTGTTTGCGTTCATTATCGCCAGCGAAAATACTATTTGAGGCATGTTTTGTTTTTATGCATGTATGAATTATATATGCATGAATATTTGCGTTGAAATTTTGCTGGCGAGATGAAACAATAAAATTGCGCATATTTGTGCGCTGAGCAATAATTCCACCAAGCAACAACCAATCAATTTCTAGTTTAGTTTTTGTCACTTATGAATGAATATCAGCGAGTGAAAATTGTTCGCCGCAGGCGCGGAATAAGAAATTAGATTAAATTCACATATTTTCTTCACTGATTGCAAATTCAATTAATCGGTGTGCATATTAATTTGATTAAAACGCTGAATAAAATATGAGATGAATTTATATGAAACTAACTATAATATTTTAATTTCACGAATTGTTTCATACATATTTCCGTAATAGGCACAGAGTGATTCACTCCCTGCGTAAGCATAAAAACACGATATAGGGCTCAAAGTTTTCCTCATACAATGAAGTTTTGGTTGCATGCGAAAACAGAAGGCAGGGGTGGACCAATTACTCGAGGACGGAAAACCGCGCACCACACGAAAATTTTCTGATCGTGTAAAGGTGACTCATGCAAAGCATGAGGATTCTCTGTGGCCCATATACGGGTATTCTGCGAGTTCACGTAACTGGAAAGTTGAAACCATGCTTCATCGGTAAACCAAGTAATGTCAAGTGTCGCATTGATTGCGACAATATTGCAGGAAAACTGAAACTGAAGTCATACGGCGTTACGACTGTGCCTGATCTACAAAATCGGGTACGCTACTATGAATGGTTGACAATTTCTACTAAATAAAAAACATTTTATACTTTTTTAATATTTTGTCATTTTTGTGCATTAGTAACACTAATTTAAATCACGTTAGTGCCGACGAATCAACAAAATGTAAATGATAACTATGGCGACAGCCTCTCATTAAAGAACAAGGTGTCACGCATTTTCATAATAACATACAATAAGAGTATTTGATCTTATAGCCTCGGTCACACGACGCTGGTTTACTAGCGGCTAGCGGCTGGTTGCTGGTAGCAGCTATCGTGTGAACCCTTTTACACGCTGGTACCAGCGCCAACCGAGCGA
>JARJDW010003080.1:0-12914 GCA_030264715.1 Adinopsis sp. GC000173
ATTTTGCTCCGCGAGCCGCAAATATTGAACTGGTTGCACGAGCCTACTCTAAAAGCTAAACTCTTTCTGCTTTAAATGTTTGTTGGGATCACTTTTTAATCTTGGGGCTTTGTTAATTTGTAAGCACCGACTTTGTCACTATTCTCATGACAAGCCTTATAAATACAAATGCGTAAAGTACATCATTTTGGGTTCTGGATGGTTTAGGTAACGTTTCTATAACAATTCTTAGAGTTTGAATGACGTTTTAAGTGTCTTAGGTATTTGTAAACATTAAATTTTCGAGTTGCTTTTCTTGAAAAGTTTTGCAATTATCTGTGCACATTTATTTTT
Organism: Adinopsis sp. GC000173; assembly: GCA_030264715.1. Classification (NCBI taxonomy): domain Eukaryota; kingdom Metazoa; phylum Arthropoda; class Insecta; order Coleoptera; family Staphylinidae; genus Adinopsis; species Adinopsis sp. GC000173. Next base: position 334 of record JARJDW010003080.1, read on the forward strand.
ATTATAAAAAAGAAGTTATATCTAATTCACTTTAGACTTCTTTTTGTAAGTTTTTTAGGGCAATATATAAAACATCTTCAACAAAAATAAGCAAAAATATACGGTTTTCATAAATATTTAGTTCTTTTGAGGAAGAAGGTTAAAGAAAAACATCACACCTCAATGAAAAAGTACAAACTATTCAATTTTATCTTAAAAATCAATAATTTTTATAACATTTACGTAAACCATGAAAAATATTCTTCATTTAGAAAATCTTATAAAATCACAAATTAAGGCCTTTCTCTTCAGAATGTTTAAAATGCATACTTTTCATCAAAGCAGGCTGAAATATTTATTATAAAAATAGCACATAAACTTTATAAAACCAAAGCTGAAAATAGGTTGTTATAAAAATGTAACGTTTTTAAAAACGTTTAAAAATATATATTTTGAGAAACGTATCTGTGCATAGTTAATCAACAAACAAATAATTAGAGATAGGAGGGGATAAAAACAAGCATTGATGATGATGATGTACAATTTCGTAATTCCAATCAAGAATTTGGAATGCGAAACGAATGCAAATAAACAAAATCAATTTTTGATGCGCATTCGGTAATGAAACCACCGGTCGCATTTCATCGCCCCCATCCCTCCTCATCTAGCTAAAACAATTTCACGTATTAATCAATCAATCAGTGCATAATTTGTAATTCCACCATCAAACTGATGACGCTGTTGCTTACGGCCGAACGTAATTTGAATAAATTTTTTAAATGTGTATCGGCATCTGTATAATGTTTCAATTTTTCTCATTTTCATACAGTATTCATTTTTATAGGGTGAATGAACACCCTTCCAGTAAATGAACACTATCGATATAAATTTAGATATTAAGAACAACAGAGCATCTTAAAGGCTTATATAATTATAACTATAGTTTCATTTAACTACTGTCGTCATTATTTTTCTTTTCAATTAATTTCAATCAAAAATATTCATTGTCAAATTCATAACTATAGAGAAAATTGTTATTGTAAAGATAAAAATTTATAAGTAATTCTTTCAATCCAACATATTCAAATTAGAATTTTTTTAAGTCTATTTTTCTTTCGGATATCTTGCTATGTATGGGACTCTTTACTTTATGCAAAAACATCAAAAAAATCTTTTATTAAATATGTCTTTTAATTAAGAAATCCTATTTTGTAACAAAATATCTTATGCTAGGATAATTTTATAATTTAAAAATTTATATATTGCTATTAGATATATTCCAAATTCAATTTCATCATTTACTGAGCATTTACCCTAAATAAATATTCTATGTACAATAAAAATTAGTTGCATAGAAATTTAAAATATCAATGCACAATTGTTTAAATCGCCTACTCATTGCACCTTCAACAACTCACAAAATGTCATAGTTTTTCATTGAATTTTCGCTTTCTTCAAGCGATTGCAAAATCGCAACCATCAAACTACGTAATATGCTTCAAGAATTCTTATCGCACTTGGTTCTTGAACGATTTTTGACATATATTCGCACAAAATGCAAAAATAACGCGTAGGGTACGTTTTGCATATTAAACAAATAATTACATTTTTCATGTTTGTATAAGATTACACATGACATTAGAAATTAGACCAAACAAAATTTATTACAGTAATAAGCACAATAACTCCGATAGAAGATGAACCATCCTGGTATCTTTTTTAATTTGAATTTCTATGTATTATGATTAACACTTCTGTTTACTATACTATTCAAAAACATTTCAGTTTACAATTTTAAACTGAGCTCATTTTTCCTCTCTTTCACATAATATTGATTCTGTAAATAAATTTACAAAAATCTTAAAAGTTGCTTTTTTTAAATTCGTTCAGAATTGTTTAAAAAGTATTTGAAAAAGAATATGAAAAGAACTAAAAAAAGACTACCAGCTTCAATATTTTTTCCTTTATTTTTTTACTTTATTAGTTATCTATTTCCAACTTCTCAGACCAAAAGTGTTAAACGATTATATTTTGAATATGATATTTTGTTTTCTTAGATGCATTTTAGATATACATAGTATAACAATACATAGTTACTCTCTACAGCTATTTTATTCAACTTTTAAATTTATATCGACAGATTTGTTACAAATATAAACAAAAATCCACATTAAGTATAAATTTTATACTTCAGATACACCTGCAATAACCGACTAATTGATATTTTATACCGATTTATACAAACATTTTTTCTAGATATACAAAAATAAACATCCATTATAACACTAACTTTAGTTATTTTGTTGCTATTGACAATAAGTTCTTTTTAATTAAATTTTTTAAAACATAATGCCTTTAAAATTAAACATTTAAAAGAGCTGTAAATAGCCATACTAGCTTTACTTTACTTTTTTACTTATCTTCCTTTAACTTATCAGTCAAAAAATTTTAAATTTCCAAAACTATTCCAATAATTATTGTTTCAGATATACAAAAGCAAACATATATCTTTAATAGATTTGTACAACTTTTTGATTTTTATTGCCCGATTTAGATAATTGCTATAAATACAAACAAAAATAACGATTTTATATGACATTTATTATTTAAATACGCTTGCAAAAAACTTCCAATTGATATTTTGTTGCTATTGATTTTTAAGTTCGTTTTTGCGTTTAAAATTAAACATTGGACAAAACTGTTAATAGCCTTACAAGCTTTAATAGTTCTATTCGTGATATTTTTACTTTTTTACTTATCTTTTTCTAACTTATCAGTCCAATAATGTAGAATTTCCAAGGTTTAAAATAGACCTTTTGTAATTATAATTATTTTTTAAATATAGTGTAACAAATAATAATAATAAATAACAAAACATATCTTTAGAAGGTTTATTCAACTTTTAGATTTAATTGCTATATAAACAAAGATAAAAAAGTTATTCTGCAAAAAAGGTTTAATTTACAATCTGTGGAAATATAAATGTCACCAAAGTGTGTAAGCTAACTGTGCATAGTAAATTGCATAATTTTCTCATGTTGAATTTTAATCTATTAAAATATCCTTAAAAGTAAACATTTCCAACTAATTGATTAAAGATTGTATATAAGCAATATATTGGTGTGTTTACGTTTGATACATTTACGGATTTAGAATCGTTTGACGTAAAAATGGTTCGCCGTGACTTACAATTTCCTTCGATGGTTCGTTCGCCGTTCGGCGACATCATCCCACACTAGCGTTGTCGTCGCTAGGCAATCCAACGACGCAAAGTGCACACTATGCCGCACATTACTATTCAACATATTTACTTGGCGAATACACAAATAAGCAATTATTTACAAACACACACGCGCGCGCTCGTCCTCCGTCTTTGCTTTATACTCAACTGCACTTTGTGGCATCATCGTCGGCAGCGGCAAGGCCGTCGTCTTCCTCAGCGCTCTATTATATCATTATGTCGTGCGAAAGAAGACGAAGAGGATGCGGTAGGCCGGATGGATTTTATATGTATTTACGGTACGGTTGAATTTCGTCTGTGAGCGCGCGGTCGAGAGAGAGCATGATGCAGGTAGTAAGTAGCAGTTGGTGTGTAACGTTATTTTTCTTTCTTCCCCTACAATTGCTTTCTTTCGAAATGCATTTATTTTAGAGGTTTTTGTACCGCAAACTGGCATGACGTGCACGTCGCCTCGCTTGCCCGTATGTTATTAAAGTTGCCTACATAACAACACCACCAAAGGTGCTTTAAAAATATATGGATTTTTTAATGCATTTTACGTGTAGTTCGCGCCCTACTAATTTGCATAAATGAAAATTTTGAAAAATATGATTATATTTTTAGAACTATTATAAAAATCAAACTTCTAAAATGCGTTTACGTATTTTTACTAAATAAAGCCACTATAACTGCACTATAACTTTTATTTGTGACATTGTCCACATCTATGTAAATAACTTGATACTTTCTCCAAAGACCTTTTTATGTTTTTAAAGTCATCAAAACACTTAAAATACATATACGAAAATCAAAACTATTTTCATTTTTTTCTAAAATGTCAATTTTAAAATAATTTGTACAGAGTGAACTAGAATTCATTATACTATAGTTAACCTTTTCAATAAGATTTTTTATTTTATCAATATTTTCATACGGTAAGTCTCATTTAATTCTTTAACAATTGGAAAATATAAATAAATATATAATTAATCAATTACTCAAATACCTTTTTTAATAATAATACTGTGCTCGAATTGATTACTTTTTTTTCTGTTAAACAAGGCATCTAATGGATGAGCATGATTTGGGTGCGCTGAATTCAATGCCGCAAACCGTTTCTAAAAGTTAGATGGGGTTTTTGAGATATTTCAATTTGAATGACTTAAGAACAATGCATATCTGTAGCAGCATATGTATTTTTATTGTGTGCTGCAAATTTTTCGGATTCCGACAATACGCGTGAACGCTTATAGATTACGTTACCACCAATAAGATGTACCTCCAATGCATACCTGCACAATCGTTCTTGAGAAATACAAATTGGGATATCTAGAAAACCCGATCTAACTTTTAAAAACAGTTTACGCCATTAAATTCAACACACCTTAAATACTCTTATCCACTAGATGCCTTTTTTGACAGATTTTACAAATAGCACAGTGTAATTGTTTCAAAATTGGAACATTCTATCGCAATTGTATTTTATAAGGGGCTTTGTTAATCCCAATAATATTTTATCTTGGTCAAACCAAAACCAAGCCTAGCATTTCTTATTAATGGGACATAATTGTCCAACAAAAAACACTATTGGACTATAAATCCTGCTACTACAGTACAGATTTATCTATGCACGTACAATTATGCAGTACTGAAATCCCAGCCATTATCAGACACAAATTATCTATTTTTAAATTCCAACCTCCAACTGAGGGCAAATTCCTATTTTCAACTCGGGTTTTGGGTTTTGAGACGAATGTTATAAAATGTAAATAAAAGAAATACGTCGATACCGTCTGAATTCCAAGATACTATTTAACGAATTGTAGAAAGAAACGAACATCAATATCATTTTAAAACTTAAGACACTTTATTTCTACTTCTCTGTATAAACGGATTACCTCAAAACCAGAAACCTGAACTGAGAATAGAAATTTGTACCTTTAACTAAAGCAAAATATTCGACTTAATTTAGAATTTAAAAGAGGACAAAGGGTAAACCCCTTCTTTTCGCTAAAATTAGAGAAAGAAGGATATAAAAAAAAGCAACATATCAAAAGTATTTTAAACAAGTAATTTTTGACGTAAGATTGTGAGCTTATTTAATGAAGTACATAACCAAATTTTGGCTGTGTAAACAAACTTGAATACTTTCTGCAGATGTGGAACTTTGCACATTTTAAAATTTTTGTTTTAGAAGCGAGTAATCACGGTTTAAAGTTGAAGTTGAAAAAATTGCATCTTCAAATGGCATTTTTGCAAAATTTAAGGCCGTTTTTTTAGATGTATAAAGTTCAACGTCTGCGTATTCATGAACAAATTATTTCTTTTTTTGAACGGTTTAAATATATTTTACCATTCGGCTGTAATCTTACGTCGAAATTAACATTGTTTCTTATGAGAGTACAAACGCAGTCAAGCTTGGGTGGAATCACCTTAAGAGACTTGCTTGGCTTTTGTACTGAGATTCATATGCATAAAACTAGGAACAAGCATTATCTCAAAAATAGCCGAATACGTAGCGCAAAAATAAGGTATTTATCTATACTTAAATATGAAAAACTTCTCTCAATTGCTTCAATAAATATAGAAGTCCATTTTAAATTCAAGTGGTATGTTAAGTCAAATTCAGGGTGTAATTTAAACCTTTACGGACCCTGAGCAAACTAAAGAGTTAGGAGTCCCTTTACAAATTTTGAATTAAACCGCCAGAGTTATATCGTAAATCGCACAACAATCTTGGTAACCCAATCTAAAAGATTCAATGTTGTTGGAACATTTCTGAAAATGTTGAAATCACAATTGCCTTAATTGTAGAAACATTTCTCGTTTTTTTTATGAAAAGTTACATGAAATTAATTCTTTAATTATATGACTACAGTGTTATTGAAGTCTGAGAACAGTTTTAGTATAAAGGTCGCTTTTATAAGCTGGGACGGACCCCAATTGATTACGGACTCCAAGCAAATCCCCCACCTGCCTTGTGCTATATTATTATACAGCTTAACATTAAATTTAAAAGAAAATCGAGTCGGGCAACATTCTAAGCAAGAACACAAGAAAGGTTATACTCACCCATGTTGCTGCTGCTGTTGATGCTGGAGCTGTTGCTGCAGTTGCTGTTGCTGTCGCGACAAAAATGACTTGGGCAACGACATCGACCGCTGTTGTGTATCCAAAAATCCACTTGGCGCTGGCGTGGTTCGTTCTGTACTTGGTGCACTACCCGGCCGTGTAAGTATCACCTCACGTACACCACTACCGCCTCCGCCAGCGCTCATTTTTGCGGCGCTCACCACATTCAGCAGAGGGCTGCGCGCCCGATCCGGCGTTCCGTACACATCACTATTTGACGACGAATTGCTAAGCAGCGGTTGCGCTTTGGGGCTAAGCGTGCGTGCAGTTCGCACCGATGCACGTTTTGATGCCGGTGGTGCTTGTTGTTGTGGTGGCAGTTGTTGTTGAGTCGGCGTTGGCGGCTTATTGTGGCTGCTTGGATACGTTTGCGAGGAGCGCATTGTCGGCGGCCAAAAGTCGCCACTGCTCGGTGTTGTAGCGCCGCGTTGTAGGGATTTCTTTCCGCTATTATTATTGTTGCTGGTGGTATTGTTAGCGCGCTGTTGTAAAAGCGCCTGAGCGGCTGTTCGACTTCGGCTACCATACAAAAAGCCAGCGACAAGTTCGGCTTCTCGTAAACTTGCCGCATCCAATTGATTATTACTGCTATTCACCTTAATCACACGATAGTTTTGCATACTACCATACGGCGATGTTGGATGTGCATTTGCCTTGCGATCGGGTAACTGGAGACTACGAGATCGACGTACTTTTGTCTCATCGACAACAACACTACGTGTTTGAGGGCGACGTGATTGCGGTGAACGTGCAATTGGCACAAATTCACCGCTACTTGATGATGTTGAGCCGGGCGATGTTGGTTTTGCATCGGAGCTGATCGGCGAGCGGCGATGATACATTGCGCGGCTTCGTCCCGACGGTGAGATCTTATTCACGCTTAGCTTATTCCCGGCGCTGGTGGTACTAACATTCAACGACGAACTGTTATCCTCATCGTCGGCATCTGTATTTTCACTGAGGCGCGGCATTGCGGCCGTCTTACATCGCGGCACGTAGCTGTCCAAACTACGAAAACCCATGCTTGACGATTGCGAACTGGATGATGAGGATTCACCATACTTTTGTGCGGTGAATTTACTACGTCGCGCTGCTGATGTGTCCTCCAGCGACTTGGTTTGTGGAATGCGAGGTGGTGGTACCGGTGGTGGTGCATGTTGTGGAACGGGGGGCGGTGGCGGTGATGTCGGCGGACTAACATCACTATCGATGATCGCGTCCGAACGTGGCAGAAACGGCGCCTTATTGAAAAATTGACGCGTGCTAGGTGGAGGTGGCGCTCGTTTACGATCTTGAAACGCCGGTGGCGGTGATATGATCGGCGTTATTGGTGGTGGTGGAGATTCGGGTGATGAAGGGGCGGTTCCCGTCGGGGGTGTGTAATTGTTCAGCGGAAGATACAACGGCCGCTTGCTTTGCGTTACCGTCACAGCCGATGGCTTCTTCGTTGAATACTCGGCGAGACGCATCCCGGTGCGACGTGTCGACACATTATCAATATAGTGTGATGATGATGATGGTCGACGATGGTCGTCAAGCGATCGATGTTGCACCTGCACCCAACCAGATCGGCCAAGATAAACGCCGTCCACTTGTCGGTCGCACCAGCGTACAGGCGACAGTTCACGCTTTGACTTATTATTGCTGCTGGTGCTGGTATTTGTGGTATAGTTGTAGTTTGCGGTGCCAAGCGATTGATGCTTTGTAAGCTGCGCAGCGCGTAAATATGGTTGTTGACGCGTTGGCGGCGCTGCTGTCTCCCATGGTTCGGATGTGCCTCGTAAATGCAGTACAGAAACGTTTGGGCCTCTGAAATAAAGAAAAAGTAAAAATCAAACGGGTTTTTTAAGTGTGTTTGATTTTTCATTTTTGGGATGTTGTGTCGCCCACCAATGGACGATGAACTCGTACTGTAGTGTGGGTCGCGCGTTTTTCGGCCTTGTGAATAACATTTGTGTTTTTTGCGTATACGAAATTAAGGTGCGTTAAATACTATAATATATTCTAGGTTAGGTTAACTTGGCTAATTTTAATAAGGCGCTGCATAGTTTTAAAATTGTTTTACTACAATTCTTATTACTCTGCGTTTATGTAATTAATAAGCAAATTCTTTTCTCACTTTGTCAATGAGAAACTAAAACAATTTTATATTCATTAAAATTCTTTCATGCTATGTTAGAATGTTTTAGTCTATGTTTTCCTGCATTTTTTATTATAACTATAAAAATTGTGTTAAAAAGTGTTGTAATATAAAATACGAATGTTAAATTGTTTCCAATTTTATCAATATTTCTCATTCAGGCGTTATCAATATTACAAATCGCAATAGGTAAAGCTAATTTCTACCGATTTTATCGAATTTCATTTAAATTAAAATTGAACACGCTCAATGAATAGTTTTTAATCGAAAATTTACGTCAAATATTTCGCTTCAATCTAAATTAAAATTAAAATGCAAAACAAATGAAATAATTTTTGCAATAAATAAAAAACATAATCAAATAACAGTTTGATTCTATTTCTGCAAACTCATTCGAAGTACACTTTCTGATTTACTTTACAAAGAAGTCTAAAGATATTGACAATGTTTTCTTAATATATGTATTGTGATTACAAACTAATTATTATAGATGGTTTTAGAAAAGAATTACGTGAATACAGGCACAAAGTAACAACAAAACAGATTAAAATAAAGTCATGTATTCAAGATGTCATGTAGGTAAATGACTATAGTCATATTAGTAAAAATATTAGTAAAAAAATTAAGAATAAAATATACATATATTCCTAATTTGATTATATAATTATAATAAATGTTTCATTTGTAATTTGAATTTTCTATCACTAAAAATGCCAGGAAAATTGTTCAAAGATATTATTAAACTCAAAGTGAAACGTTCATTTCTAATCTAAATTAACAAAATTGTTTTTTAAGTTATGCGTTTTTAGAGAATTTGTTAAGAAATCAATTAAGCATTGCTTGTTATATATTTATTTATAATAAATTATTTATATATAGGTAATTTAAAGATTCAAATACTTTTTCAAATGTATTGAAATTGTTAAGCCGAAACACTATTTTTTAATCAAAATTAACTAAACTGCTCCAAAATCTTCAAATGTTTTAAGCCAAGGTAAATATATATTAAATAAGTAAAATTTGTGAAATTCCTTAAATTTTTATCATCAACACATCACAATTATGAACATTCCAAAGAAGTAACCCCCTTCCTTTCACAAAATTTTGTTATAAGTGAAAAATAAAAAATGCATTTTTAATTTGTAATTGATTCTTAAAGTTTTACAATTATTTTAGTTATGCTTTCATAACGAATCATCTAAGCAGTCAATTTGACATTTTGGATTGCAGATGCATAATAAATTATTCATTTGAAAGTAATTGAAGTGTTAAAATTAATTTTTGATCCAAATTAACTAAATTTCTTCAATGTCATTAAATATTTCAAGTCAAGACGAATATTAAATAAGCAAAGTTTGTTAAATTCCTGTAATTTTTATCATTTGCACGTCACAAATACGAAAAATTTCAAACAATTCATCACCCCCCTCTTTCACAGACTTGACATCGATTTAAAATCAAACAATGTTAAATTAATTAATTACATTAAGCTAACCAGCACCCAGAGCTAAATGTCAATTTTTTGCATCGAACTACATACGTAAGTTTTACATACTTGGCTGGAACGTCATTGCCATTCGCTTTCCCAACCAGACCCGTTCAATGCCATTGCTGGCGACAAGAAGCAGCAGCTATGTCTTATTATGCTACGAGTAATGTGTTTTTTTGATTAATTCGGCGGTGTGAAAGTGTCCGAAAAATATAATAAGGAACAATAACGCCGACGATGAATCAATCAAAGAATGAGGCGATAAAACTTTCACCGAATCGGCGAACGATTCACGCCAGCTGTTAGTTTGTTGTGTTTGTCTATGCGTGCAGAGAAGCATGAGTTAGGCGAAAATTGTGTAATATAAATAGCGTAGTGAATTGCGTTTACCTTGCTGTGGCCATGTCGGGCTCCTCGTTCGGACTGCGTCTCGTCGCGTGAACGCCAGTCGGCTGCTCGCTGACTGCAGCCCACCGTCGTTGCTCCGGTGGTGCGCCCCCATTCTTCGCGCGGCGATCGCGCGACGGGACCTCTAGCACGCTGTCGACGCTCCGCTGCAACAACAAACAAACAAGAAATTACATCTTTGCTGCTCTAGGCGACGAACGTACGAAAAACTGTTGAATGATGTAGCTGCACATCGCCGCGCGCGGAAATGGGCACGAATTGCGGCGCGCGATTCGATTGCCGACGTTATTTATAGTTATTGCGTTTTCATTAAAGCGACAAAATGTGTGTATTTATACATCGTATACGATGTGTTTTTTTCGCGCGCGCAATCAGTTTAATTTCGTTGCGGTGTAAATTCATTCATTTAGCGGACTGGCGACATTTTCAGTGCGAGCATTAAACATTCCAAAAAGAAGAAAATCTTGGTTTTAGTGAGATTACGGGCAAGCTTCTTACCTTTTTGCTAAAAAATACAAAAATGGAGTTACTATAAATTTATTCATTTCGAATCAATAATTCCTTTATGCTAAAAAGAAACTTTTTAGTAGTAGTTTACGATTCTCTTTAGCAGCAACAGTTAATATTTTCAGCATGCAGAACATGTCTCTATTATAAATAGATGTTTCGTTGATAGTGCTCTTTAGCTTAAACAACTTTTCTCTTCCATGTGATATAACCTCTTATCAGTGTATAACATTTTTACATTTCACATATCTTTTCAATTAAATTTATTTTTATAATTTAATTAAGTTTCTGCTTAACAAAAATACTCTCTTGAGGGTAAATTTTGTATAAAATAATGTTGCCTTGATGTGTAGGCAACTGCGTATATAAGCGTGTACTTTTGTTATTACATATTTGAATTTATTTGTAATTACAATTAACTATTATAATTGAAAAAAAAAGAATTTAAAACTCAGTAGAAACTACTTGATAAGAATATAAAATATTGACATTTACCCTTTGAATATAAGATTCGTAAAATAAAGATTTGCAGAAAAAATGCGTGCTTTGCATTGCATAAAGAATACATCAAGAGATCTACGCAAATCCCGCGACAATCAACAAAAAATGTTCTGACTTGAAGCAGGTATGAATTTATAGAAACACATTTTCAAGCAATATTTGATATATCCACTTAAAGAACGATAAAACTACTGAAATTGAGTTATGGGAAAGTAAATAGAGTGACATTTTCAAGATTTGCAACAAATTTGTGATGGAAAATTGGTTCAATATTTATATTTATTCAATAAATTATTTAAATTATTCTGACTCGAAAAAAGTTAAAATTAAATTTTTGGAAACAGATCTGACTAACCAAAAGATGCACTCAATGATATTGATCATATGATAGCATTGTTCACACATAATCAGTGATACGGACAATTTCGGACTTATCATTAGGCGATTGAGGCAGTCGCCTCAGGTCTCGTAAGTTAAGGAGTCCCAAATCCTTCAAATGATGCACTTGTAAGCCAGGAATTTGTGGTGATAATGCATAAAAATTATAATAAATTGGAAAACCTTCACAAACTTCAAATTTTCATAATTTTTTCCAGCAATTTTCATAAAAACTTGTAAAACAACTGGTTCCTTTAAACAATTTTGCATAAAAATGCAAACAAGGCTAAAATTTGTAAAATATTGCGAATTAAAACAGTATCCTTCAACATTTTGTCAATTATGTCCATTTTTACTTTATTTTTTGGGAAAAAACTAATTGAAATGACAATAATCAGAAAAAATTGCTCAAAAATAATTTAAAAAAACAATAGTGGAACTAACTTATAGTAAAATTTCACCGATTGCCCTTTTAGACGCCATTTCTTTTACTATAGGGCTTCTTAAATTATTTAACGCTTCACGAATCTTTATAGTGAAGCCAAGTAATGCGAATACCTAACACTATCATGTCAATTATTATGGTCAATATGCGAAATTATCGTGTAAGTACATGTTACGTAATTCTCCTTTTTGCACATAATTGAAGTACCCAAAAAATGGTCAAATTAATGTTACTCTAGAATTCAATCTTCCACAAAAATAAAATATACCAGTGTGAAGTTAGCCTACCGTTTCCAGCCTACCGTTTTTAGAAATATAGCTAATTTTTAAAATGCTATAACTTTTTTCTTAATCAATATTTTAGCAATCTGTTAAAACCCATT
>JARJDW010003087.1:0-35651 GCA_030264715.1 Adinopsis sp. GC000173
ATGTTAATACACCAAACATAATTTTAAATTATATAAATAGTATTTATTACGTGTGGGAATGATGTTGATTTAGTACTTCACCCTTGTCAAAAATTAAATTGTCACAACATCCTGCCTTCCTCCTATCACTTTACATTAAGCATGCATTTCTTGCGTAAAAGACAATTAAAAATTAACATAATTGCGAATGAACATCGTTTCCAGACAAGTTGAATTAATTAAATTGTAACTATTTTATCTCGCATTGGTTGTAAGAAACCAAAAAGCAGAATATTGTAACGCAAATTGCGTTTAAGCAACGCAATAAATTATTCCCAACAAACCTCGTCACAGAACGCTACACAAGCGCATAAATCCTTAATGACAATTCATGAATTTATCATGCGTTACCGATTTTTAATTATGCCTGATTGCCGCCGCACACACACAAGTCACTCAGCGACGAGTGCCTCTCGTCGCACCAACAACAACACTCGAAACGAGCATGTAGGCATTTAAGCATTTCCGCCATCCGTCGTCTTCAGAATGCTCAAGCACCTGTGTGCATTATTGCAAATTACATGCCGCACACAAGATTTATCATAGTTGCAGTTAGCGCATTGATAAATGACGAAAAAGCTGCAGCGAGTTGTAAATATCTCAAAATGCAATTTAATGCGTTCGTGGTTAAGGTAAACAAACATAAATCATCGTCTGGGACGTCTTTTGTACCGGGTAGCAGTTAATGGCACACAAAATCTACAACCTATTACCCAACTCTAAAGTGAATTATTGTTAAATGTAGAAAAATTATTGTGCGCAATGCAAAGACGTTTGCGGGAACGCATTATCGTAGATCATTCGTGCTTGATTAATTTAATTTTTGAAATTGCAACCGCGGCCAAATTGAAATCTGCGCCGTCTTGCATGCATCCTATTGATTTTTCAATTAAGCTTCGTATTTACAAAAAAGATATTTTATTCGTGTATCAATAATTGACTACCACAAATACGGTTATGAAAAAATATACTTGCCTGCATATTGACTATAAATGCGACGCAATATGTCACAGCGCATGATTCCCACGTCTCGTTTTCGGGCTGCGTTAGAAAATTAGGCAATAATTCTAAAACGTCATGGATTTTATAGCATGGAACTAGGCGCATTCGAATATCCAGACGGATTGATTTAGAACGCCGCTTCGTAACAAATAAAATGCTAGTCGCGTGAAATGTATGCTAAACAACGAAAAACGCTTAATTTCCGTTCGTTCGGTCGTCGTATACGAAAAGTTTGATTACCGTGCGCGAAATCCAATTACATATGGGAAACATTCCAATTAGAACGTATAACTGACATTTAACAAATGCTGTTGACATTTCAGCTGCATTTATATCGCCATTAAATCTATCCAATGCTTTAATAAGCGTTAACTAACATTATTAAAATGTAGTTTGATATACAGGTACTTTGTCTTATATATACATGTGGAATTAAACGGATGAATTTGTTGTTTGTTCTTGTCATCCTCATTTTTTCTCTCCTCCGAGACTACACACGCAGTCTAAGATTAATCTCTCGTATAAAGTTCCTTATCCCTTTGTGCTGTCACACGAGAAAGCGTAAGCGTTATAAACGTTAGAATTAGCTTTAATGAAACCATTGTTATACAACGACTCATCCAACACAAACTTGAAATATGTGCAACTAGCTTGTCACTACTAACGGACGCTTGATTGTTTCAGATCTGATCTAAAAACGGTTAGCGAATCAATACGGAGTAAGAGCCTGAACGACTTCCTAATGGTAAGTTGCATATATGTAATTGTCATACTACCGATGGCTCTCTGCTGCTGTTCTCCTTCATAATGCTGCGTTGTCGTTCCAACGGCGAAATTTTCGGTAGCAATACAAATTTGTAAATGACGGAACCGACTATTGCAGCAGATAATGGAGCGGCCCAATAAATCTAAAAATAAGCAATTGTTAGCTTTCTTAACCAGTGCGCATTTCAGAAGAGATCATCTTTAGGAAATGTGAAATAAAGTTCAAAACAGTTTTTTAAATTATAGAGATTTGCAAAGTTTAGTATTTTGGGGTTTGGATTTTCTTAATGCTGCCATAAATTATAGCAGTGTTTGTTTATTCAGGACCCTTTTAAAAGCGAGATTTTTTGGAGGCCCCAGATATTAAATAAAACAATAAAAAAATATATTGCATTAAATTTTGGGATTTCGCTACTCAACCCCATTTGGGGTTGCCACCTACAGTTTAAGAAATGATGGATTAAAGGGATTATCAAATTCAATCAACGATGGTGCTCACAACACTGTAGTAATTTTAACATAATTCTTATTTTTATAAGACTAGTTTCGGTGTTGGTACCATTTTTCTACTACTGTCGTGTAAAATTGCTAAAACAAAAACTAGTCCTAACAAGATGAAAGAAATCTTCAAAATTACTACATTGCTAGGAGTAGCATCAAGCAAACTCAAAAACCCCATATTTTTAAACGCATTAATTTGACTTTAATAAAGTAGAGGGTGTTCTATAGTAACGCAAAGTATGAATTATGGCAAGGATTAAAATTATGATTGTCAGCGTCGAATCGTAACTGGGAAATAAGTATATTTTAATCACTTTAATCCATTTTCATTGGCGTAATAATTTACGTTGCTGTACTGTACCTCACACAGTTGCCAGTTGTAATTTTAATCTCAAGCATACTTTGCATTTTAGAATCATTATTGAACCATAACTTAAAAGAGTTTGTTGCGTGTCTTGTCACATTGCATTTTCTACCAACGTTTGAGTTCAAATTTGGATCAAATTTCAATAAGAGGAATTTTTCGAATCAATACATTTCTTTTACTCACCCATTGATACTGCCAATTGTTATACCAAACAGCGGGACCAAAACTCCTCGCTGGGTTCATGCTGCATCCAGTATATGGCGCCTAAAAATCGCATTTTTTAAAAGCATGAAATTAATCCAAAAGTTGGCGGAGTTCGAGTTCATGCAATTCACCGCCGCCACCGACAAATTACCGCTTGAAATGTAAATCCCCAGCGCACCGGAGTTGATTAAAATGTTAATCGCGCGAATCTTGTGTGTGACGTTAATTAAATCGATTGTATACTCACCGCTATGCAATTCAGCACTGCAACGATGAAGCCGATTTTCAGCGCGACCGAATCGTAGAGGCGGCGAGTGCGATAGTCCCAGCACGCACAATTCGCAAAAACTAAGATAAGCGAGATGATAAACTCGATGGCGAAGATCTAACGATAAAATTTGCGGTTAGAAAGCTTGGAATTAGAGAAATGGAATCTCCTGTAGGTGGAAGTTTACGCTTATTGTACGCGTGGGAAATGAAGCAGGTGTCGCACAGACGTTATTACTATCTATGAGTGGTTGTTTTTAACATGAAAATCACTTACGTGCATTTCGGTGATGTTTCCGATTTGCGGTAACGTCATTCCAACTCTTTCCTTATACAAATGGCTAGGAAGAATAATCTGCAAGTGTTTTATGTAAAATTCATTAATAAAAAAACAATTAAGGCGCATGAAACTCACTCTAAATAGAGCGAAACCAGCAATCGATCCAAGTAATTCAGAGACAACGTAGAATATAATTGAGCCTGGAGGAATTTGTCCACTAATGTATGCTGCCAATGTTATCGCTGGATTTATATACGCGCCGGACATGTGGGAGAAAATCTACGCACAAGAAACATCGAAACTTTTACAAGATTTACAAGATTATCTATAAAATAGTGAATTTATGTGCGAAGTTTAGGTCACAATTTATCGTAGCCGAAATTCTTTTTCACTTACTTGCATTGCCGTTAGTACGGCCAGTCCATTTACCAAACATTGCTGAAGCAATTCGCCTGTAGTCGATCCCAATCCGGCAACAAACAATAGTAAAGCAGTTCCTAGGAACTCTGGTATTATGACGTGCACATAATCGGAGATGCTCTTCTTGCTGTCTGTGTGAAATGATTACAAATCAGGCAATTAATACTTAAAGCAACGACCTTGTCCGGTAATGTTTATAATCAGTGTATTCTTTGGCGAGATTCTTTGATCCATTATTCTTTGAATTATTGAAAGTTTTGCAATGAAATGAGCAAAGAGGAAATGACAAAGTGGTGAGATTAATACGTAAAATTTTTAGGTTAATTAATTATGTAATTACCTCTCGAGCTTTGTGACATTTTTGCGAAGTAAACAGCAATAAACTAAATCACAGTCTGTGCTGTTCTATTAAATACGCAAATATGCGCTCATAAACATGCATTATAATCTTATTTGTATCTAACACATACTTACATAAATGATAAGCGCGTCCTTATAAATGCTTTGTTGACTTACCGCTTATGTTTTATTGTAGGAACCTTGCGCGGATCCATCGATGGACCCGGTGGCGTTAAAGAAGGCGCTGGAATGGGAACTCGCGCTCGATAACGGTGATCTGCGCTCACATGCATGGTACCACGGCGCCATTCCACGTTTGCGAGCAGAGGAGATTGTTCGCGATGAGGGATGCTTTCTCGTGCGCGACTGCACCTCCCAACCCGGCAACTACGTCCTCACTTGTCGCAAAATGCAGCAAGCCCTACACTTCGTCATCAGTCGACAGATTCTGCAACCGGACACAGTATACGAACGTGTACAGTACCAATTCGAAGACGACCCGTTTGACACCGTACCGGATTTAATCACTTCCTACGTCGGATCTGGCCGACCGATTACTAGTCTCTCAGGCGCTCGAATCACAACACCAATTAATCGCATGTATCCATTGTCGTTCTACGCGAGCAAGTACCCTTCGCCGATGTATCAGAGTCGCATTTCATCGCCGGCCACCACACCGATTGGCAACGCGCATTTTCGCTATCCGATGCAGGTATTTAAACCGGCATCGCCTACCAGAAACTCGCGTGACGGACCACCGAAACTGCCATCGAAGAAGCAGCGTTCGCTTTCGCTCACGCCAGCTGAAGTCAATCGCATGGCGCAGGAAAAATGCAATAGTGCCGATGGCGTAATTCAACCAATAATGACACGTTCCGCCGGTCATGAAGCGATCCTTCAATCCGCGAAATTCTCATCACAATCGCTGCCGCGTAATTCATGCAGTCGACTATCGATATCGCCGAGCAGTGTTACGCTAGGCCGGAATAGCAAACTTAACAGGGTAATTAGCGATAATTCTCTCTCAGAGGATGAGAATCTATCCGAATCGCCGCCGCCGAAACCGTCACGCATACCATACATCCTCCGCACCGAATCAAAAGAGTCTATGACCCTGGATGGTTATAAAGAAGGGATTATAATGCCGCACGGGAATCTGCAAAGGGTAACCTCATATCATGCGTCAGGATCCGATTCTGGCAACGGATCAGGCGATTCAGCGATTAGCTCGGCGGCCGGTGATCAAATCGAAGTGAGTCATCGAGCTTCAGGTGTTGTTATTAAAAATCCACGCTACAATATGTCAAGTTCCGAATCGACAACGACGCTAAAGAACTTTGACTTCGACTATGCCGCGGCTGAAGAAAAACTACTACAACTGCCTATCCCCGAATTAAATTTATGTAGTAAATTCGATTTAGATAACTTTCAAACGATTTTACTGCCGGTTAGCGAGAATAAACCTCTTGATTCGCAAGCGTTAAAGGGAATTAAGCTGATACTACGAGAGTCTGGCTCGAAAATACTCGCTAACCATCTAACTAAGTGCGATTTTGATCTGATATTCACGTCGGAGAGAGACAAGCCGTTCGCAAAGCTTGGCAGTGGCTTAGAATTGATAACACTCCCGCATGGACAGCAATTCCGTCTGGATTTGATTGAAAGGTAAGTTATTATACATATTAATCTACGTTGTGATTGATTAATTTCTGTGTATGATTACAGAACGGAGTGTTTGAAGTTGCTGGTGGCGATTACGATACTAACGTGCGCTGATGAAAACGAACGAGCTGAAACGCTGAATAAATGGATTGAAGTTGCCATTGATACGAAAACTGCACTTGGAAATCTATACGGTTTCTGTGGAATAATGTTAGGCCTCTGTCTTCCACAAGTAAATTAATTTAATATGATTATATATTAACAATAATTCATTAAAATTTGTAGATTGAACGATTACATACGACCTGGCACACGCTTCGACAGAAATACACCGATGCGGCCTTTAATTTTGAGGCCAAATTGCGCCCAATGCTGAAAAGCATGAACAGTTGCTCAAATCCGCAAGCACCAAACACAACGATTCCACATCTGCTGCCATTTATTTTGCTAATGGAACGAAATTTAGACGACTTTACCACGCCGATGGGCGAACAAAGCAATCTGGTGATGAACTGCCTCGGACTGTGGGAATCCAACACGCAGGACTTTGGACTTAGCACGCTTTTAGCGCATATGGACGTAGCACGGAAGTTCCTAACATCCAGTGCGACGTTCCAACGCAACGCCGACATCGTGCTGAACGAAGCGCGCATGGAGGAGTTGACGACGGACATGTTCCGGACCGAATTCCACTTGAAGTTCCTGTGGGGTAGTCGCGGTGCGTACGCGCTGGCACACGATCGGCACGCCAAGTTCGAGCAGGTGCTCAACGTGATGGTAGAGAAGTACTGCAATAACATTAAAGAAGAGTCTGAGGTGTAATTTTAGCTGCCGCTTAGCGTACTTAACGCAATGATTACTCGAAAGTCTTTTACAATGTGTAAATAGTTTTATAAATGAAATGATATACCTAGGGGCCAAATTTGAAAACATCAATTTTTACCTACCGAACAATACTTGCATGTTTTTGATGTCGTTTTACACTAATACAATCAAGTGCAATAATTTATTATTAAAAAAGAAGTCGGAATATGCAACAAAAATTTTCAAACAGATATGAATAAAATATACAGGCCCATGATGTCAGACTATTATAAACATGCAATCGTTCATTGTTCTGTTTTATGATATAACAAATACAGAATGAAGACTTTCGCGCATCATAAAATTGCTCTACTATAATTTATTGAATGTGATCGATATTATTAAGCTATATGATAAAAGTTTATCTATTAAGAATGTAAAATATTTAATTTAGGTTAACATATCATTAGAAAGCCAAAATGAATATGTGGTCGCTACCAAATTAAATTGGTTATACGAAATGTTTAGACAAGCTTTAATTTGTAATTAGTTTTAGAATAATCAAAGGTGCTCATTTTCAATCTAATTTCTTTGGTTTTTATTTAACACCAATTTAAACGTACGTTGTTTATTGTACATAGAGTTACGACAATACAATTTTAAAAGACTGCCAAATAATTTTTGTTTCTTAGTTAATTATGATTAGTGCAATTATTTATTTGATTTCTGACAGATTAAATATCAAATATTATTCGAGAAAAATGTACTGTAAATAAATAATGAATAAATGTAGATTAATTATTATATATATAATAACGGGTCTAATCGTCCTAATATAAACACAAATTTATACATAACGATTTAACTAATTAACAAAAAAACAATTTTATTGCAAAAACAAATTGTGTAAAATATTTATTGTATTTAGTAGTTTTATTCTGTGTATACACAGTGTGATTCCTATATAACTAAATAAAAAAAATAATAATTATTCATCCATTTAATTAAGTCCTGTAAAATAATAGAATAAATTTTAAAGATTTTCAAAATAATCAAAATTGAAAATTAACTTCGCGTTTTTGTATTTGCTGCGGCTTTAAACTTTTCACCACCTTGTCGAGTGCATTAGTTGGACTATTGCCTGATAGTCGGAAGCGGTAAATTACCTGTCATGGGATCTTTAATTGCATTTTGAATATTTTTCATTAAAATTAATAAACTACTTTTACGCTAAGCCATACGTTTTCATATTGGTCTGCTCTATCTATTAACAAATAGGAAAACTAATTTTGTACTGAAAATGAATTTAAAAAATATTTTTATTCAATATTTACGGATTAGTAAAAATGCAATTCTTATGCTTTGTCACTAACCTCCGAGACGTAAACTATTTTATTATTTTAACTGAGTAAGAAACTATAACTTTACCTGAGTTTTAAGTCAGAATATCTTTTATTTTGCGAAGAATAGCGATTCTCAGAATTACTCGATATAATAGGTATTGTCAAAGTTAACATTCCACATTAAACGAATAATAGTAGACAATATGACGAAGTTAAATCATTATGGAACGCGATTTCATATTATGGACTACAGTGACAACAAAAATTTACATTTTGATAAAAACTAATTCTGAAAATTTATATTTTTTTTAGAAAAATGTTATACCTATTTGTTATCACACATTTTTTACATATTACTAAAAAATGCACACATTTAAAAAATTTTAATGAAATTCGTATAAAAATCGTTAGCTGAATGAAAAATATTTGAAAACAATCTTATTACTTAGGCGTGATTAAAAGTTTTTGAGGGTAGCACGGGCCTGAGGTTGCCCATCGTTGATATAAATAAACCATTTTATTTATAGTAATCATTCATTAAGAAATTAATGCATTTCATAGGCAATTGATAAACTTTGCTTCACACATAATTTTACAATTTTCACCCTCAAAATGCAATTTGCGACCCCATTTTCTATAGCGATATTTATCTTTATACTGTCTACTATCACCCCGTTTAATGTTATCGGTTGAATTTAGCAACAGTCTGTATATTCGTAAAACTGCAATATTATACATATATGCATAATATGTAGTTGCGATACCGAACTAGAAATACTATTCAATGAAAGCAATCAATTACCAAAGGAACAAGGGAGTTAACTACGTCAACACTAAATCAACGCGCGTTATATAGCGTTATATTGTCTAACCCACATTTGATTTAGTACGAATGCAATTAAATGTTCTTACCATTCGTTGTTCTTAATTTAAATCGTTAGAAATATTTTAATGGCAATAATTATGTCAATATTATAATTATTTTTCTCAATACTTCAATGCGGCTCTCTCAAGCAATTTGTGTTGGACAGACTTGGATTGCATTATCAACCTAAAAAAAACGTTAGCAAACGTTAAAGCAGCGAGTACTATTTATATATGTATAACTATAATTCCTAAAATTCGTCTAATCAACGGTATTACATAAAAAAAAATATTCATATAATATCAAACATATGTGAGAAATATTTGTGAAATACCCAATCGACTGTAAAACGCATAGATTATTTATTCATTCTATACATTTATTTAAAACTGATACCATGAGTTCCATTCCATAAAATATATAAAAAGTATCAAAATTAGTATCACATAATTATGGCAATATTAAATCCATAAAAATAGAGCTTCATGTAAAATTGAGCTGATTTGGCTTAGTCTAGATATGGTATAAGGTAATTGTCAAAGATGGTTTCATTAATGTGCCACATGAAATGATTCACGCCAGGCACTGTAATGATCTCCAACTTTTTCTTATTATCTAACGTTTTTAAACCTATCAAATCTTTATTGTAAATGTCACGTTCCATTAAATTCACCACACTAAAGTTCGAGTCGAAGTACCCAAACTGACTGCAACACAATATAAATTAAAACAATGATAATTAGTAGACTATAAATTATTGTACCTCGACTGCCATGGGGTGATAACATTATCGTCCGGTCCACCAATCATCACAAATTTATTTAATTTGGTCAGTCCGTACTTGAACTGCTCGCTCCTGTTCGTGATTATCTCGTTGTTGACAAACGGGAGGAACTGGGAGTATGAGTAGTACAAATCTTGATGATACGGATCATTCCAGTAGTTTCCAACGGATGTGTGTTGCCCAACGTGTGAATAGAATAGCTCATAGGCGGTTTTCAATGCAATTCCGGGAAATATTATATGAAGAAAGGCGGCTGAAATAAATAATAGATGAATCGTGAGTTAAGCTTCAAAACAGTTTATTGCACTATAAAAAATTGAACAATATACTGTTTGCAACAACGGATATAGCTAATTATTTTATTTTTCCATTCCGGCCAAATCACTTAAGCATGCTAATCAGTCATTGAGTATTTATTTAAATTCTTTAAGAGTCAATATTTAATGTTGATGTAGACGTTTTGCATCTAATCATCAATCAATACAAATATCAAAGCAGATGATGCAAACAAAGAATTTCGTCGCGTTATAACGAAAACTATTTGTATTATGGTCGACTAGAGATAAATATATGATTATAATAAATAGAAATTTAAATGTTTTAATACTCACTTCCGTACTGGCCGGCTTGTGGACCGCTTAACGATATATAATTATGAACATTATGTTCCGGGAACGTTTGAAGAATAACGCGTGACAGCAGTGCGCCTTGTGAATATCCTTAAAAGAATTTGATACGTAGATATAACGCACAATAGTATTGTTGTATTAGATTACCTATAAAATTGATTCCTTCTGGATGGCTCTTACTAATATTCATCAAATCATTACCGACTTCTTTGGCTTGATACCATAAATTATCTAAGCTGGACCAGCCACCAAATTTATCAATATTATATACAATAGTACCTGGATGTTTCTGCAAACAATAACAAAAATTTGCATTGTTTCTAAATCATAATCAAAGTATTATTTACTTACTTCTATGATTCTATTTTTAATTTCTAGCATACTTTCATCTCCAGTCATGATTCCATGCAATAACACCACAGGTTTGTACCCATTTATTATTCCAATATTATAAATCAGCAAAAATATTGCGAATTTCATCATTGTTCTTTGTTTTGTTAGGTTGAAATATGAGATACGAATGAATGGATGAAATTGAACGTGCATAGTAAGAGGGAATTGCTAGTTTGTAGTAGGGAGGCCTTGCGCTGTGTGTGAAAATACGAAAAATATCGTAACGTATGTCGTACTCAGGATTCATGCGTACGTGTGGAACAAGTTGCATACTATCGCAACAATTTAAATATAATGATCCATGTAAACGTAATTCATGTAATTGTAATTAATTAATGTTCCGAAAGTGTTGCGCCATAGATTTAAAATATGGCATCTTTGTATACTCAATTATATTTTTGGTGAGTTATATTGCAATTGTATCACATAAACCCTTTAACTATTTTTTTCAGATAATTTATATATGTGCTATAGCCTTTGATGCATTTATATTATATGGAGATCTTCATGTATGGGATTTATATAAAATTAAATACGTTCAAAGTCATTTATTCATAATGCATTTAATCATATGCGTAGCTAATGTGATTGGAATACTATTTATTATTTTCGGCATAGCACTAGTATGTGATAAAATACATCGCTTTAACAGCACTGTATTGTTAAAACGATTTTTAGGAAATGAGGGAACTTCTTAAAGTGTATTTATTAATTTATATAGTTACATTTTTGCTCTCTATTTTGTTACCGCTTTCCATTCTTTATATATCAAGAACTGTTGTGGTGACAAATATTGTTTATCTGATTTTTGCAATGCTATTGCTAGGTATGTTTTATTAACGCACATACAATATATCATATTCTATTAGTTTCAGAGCTATATGCATGGGTACATATCTCAAAATACTATTATTTTCTCGATTTAAACTCAAGAGAAGGTTCCGATATGTTTAATCGTGCTGTTTGGGAAACTTGGTAAAAAGAATACCAACTGTACACTTAATCATTTCCACCAACTTTAAAATGAATTAAGTAACTATTAAAGTCACTAGCAACTATGTGTTTTTATCTATTTTTCAAAATGCTTTGATAAGATAAACAAACATTATACGGTTTTAACATTAGCATACGTTAATACGTACTTTATATTTAGTTAAATAAAATATTAAGCTGCGTAAGTATATTTCCTACATTGGACTGTAATAAGCAGTAGTTTTCCAATGAAAATTGATAATTAGTTTTAGCAAATGGATTATTTCTGAAGCAACACAATTCCTAGGAAATGTACTTAATTATTATAACCCATCTGGCTTTGATCACTTGTTATTTCAACGATGCACTAGCAAGCTGCGGATGTGAATTAAACAGAGAGGCACAATGTAGCGGTGAAACACGAGAATCCCACAATATTTACTCCAAAGACAATAATTTCAATCAAAATTTACAACATGCCTTAACGTATGAGAACATGGTGTTGATAGACACCGCCACATTTGAAATGGGCACGAATAAACCTGTATTTGCCAATGATTTCGAAGGTCCCATACGTAACGTTACAGTAAAAACATTTTATCTTGACAAATTCGAGGTATCCAACATCGAATTTAGCGATTTTATTACTGATACAGGGTATAAGACTGAAGCGGAAAAGTTCGGCGATAGCTTTATCTTTGAAATGCTCGTCGATGAAATGACGAGAAAGCAGCATGAAGATTTTCGGGCGGTGCAAGCTCCATGGTGGATTAAGATGAAGGAGGTGAACTGGCGACAGCCCGAAGGACCATCAAGCTCGCTTGAAGGTGATGATTGAGTAAATAGTTAATTAAAGAGGCTGAATTAATATCGTAGGTAGATTGAATCACCCGGTTGTCCATGTCTCTTGGAATGATGCGATCGAATATTGTAGATATCGCAAAAAGCGACTGCCGAGCGAGGCCGAATGGGAAATGGCATGCAGAGGTGGTTTAAAACAGAAATTGTATCCGTGGGGGAATAAACTGAACCCTAGAAATGAGCATTGGTATGTAAAACATTAGATTGTCAATATTTAGTTTGATGTATATTTATCTGTGGTTGATTTGAATGCATAATTGATGCAAGAACGTCGTTCATTAGAGTTCTTGTTGTGCTAAACAGCTTTTCGCATATAAAATCCGACAAATAACTCATTTAATATATTTCGAAGCACATGTGCATTAAAAAAACATTTCTTTCAGGACAATAAGTAACTTAGATGTAAATGTTCAAAACCGAGATACTCTAGAAACCACAGATAAGTTGGCATAAACTTAATATTTTATATATTATATATTGAGTACTCCGATTAATCGTGATTCAAATAGTAAGGGGCATTTACGTCGAACCAATTACCTGTGCCGAGTAATCTTGTGCTACTACTTAAATATTTGAATTGAATGTTTATAGAGTAGAAAGATTTTCTAAAAATGTTTAATACTAGTGTTTTGTAGGGCAAACATTTGGCAAGGTGATTTTCCCCTCCAAAATACAGCTGACGATGGCTACGTGTCCACAAGTCCAGTAGACGCATTTCCTCCAAATAAATTTGGTTTATACAATATGGCTGGCAATGTATGGGAATGGACGCAAGATGCATGGAAAGAGAATACAGTTAATTATTGCAACATGGCATTGATCTTATAGTAAATTATATTCTTTTGCAGGATCTGAAAGTAAAAAAAGGCGGTTCGTACTTATGCCATGAGAGCTATTGTTGGCGATATCGATGCGCTGCCAGATCGCATAATACGGCGGATACATCGGCTGGCAATTTAGGATTTCGATGCGCGGCTGACGTAGTGATATAAAATTTTAATGTACTTAAATTCCTGCCCCGGGTCTTCCAAAAAATACATATAAGTAGAATATATTTATATAATTAAATACTCTTTAGTCTTTATTTTTGCATTAAACTAAGCATACTATTATTGTCCAAAGTGAGAAATGTTTATTTTAGTATCTATTACTCATTAGCGTTCTCACATAAATAATACGGTAAAATTGATCCATAATTTCCTTGAATCTGGTCGTCTTACGTCAATTCGCTGAAATAATTCATATTTTCAACACATTTTGTCTTTATTTCTTTTCGCATTATAAAAACTCTGGAATGTAAGTCAACAATAAACAAAGACCAGATCGTACGTTATAACAACAGCTTAAAAATTTAATGAAAAAATAGGTATTTGATTACTCACAAAATGTAATGAAAGTGGATGCGTTTTACCCAACCGGCGGTGCACAACATATCTCGCTCGTCGCTCGTCAATTCGAAATTTAATTAATCGCCGGTTGGGTAAAACAATTATTAAAAACCTATCGTAAAAAAATAAGCATTACAATAAACATAATAAACAGCGGTTCGCATCAGCGAGGTCTGATGTTAATCGCGAGCTTTTCGAACGCGTGGTGGCAGGTGGCGCGGACGGTTGAGCGCAGTGTCTGAGGAACTGGTAGGTATCGATAGAGCAGATAGCCGCCGAACGAGACGACGCTCACCTTGAAAGCGAGTTTAATGATCTTCGACGTGAGCGTCGGCGGTGGGACGAATATCACGTTCTTGATGTATGGCGTCTGGTCCGTGGGGAACAATCTTGTAATTCCCAGTGCGTGTCCGATTCCAACCACACCGACTATTCGTAGATGGGTGTCGGTGGAAGTAACGGCTGGAACTAATAGTAAAATTGCATGAATTTTAACTGACAATTAAATAAACAAATAATTATTTGGAAAATTTTCCTACTATTGCCTTAAGAACATTTATCATTTAGTGGTAACATTAATGGGACCAGCTGTCTCTTATTTTTAGTATATCGCACTTTTAAAATGCTGTTCTAAAAGGGCGTTAAATCTAATATCAAGCTAACAACGAAATACGTGAATCTGAAGAACAATCTAATAAACTATTTCTATTATATATAAAGATTTATGATATTTTCCTTTGAAAATTAGTCATTTTGTATTTTTATTGCAAATCTGACATAACCGGTCAAATGCGGAAAGGTAAGTTCACCAAATTGTAATTCCAACTTACTATAAAAAAGTGAGTTTATTTGGAGTGCATTATGCCAAATTTCAGAGCGATATTTATGAATACATTTTGTTTAATAGCGGAAATAATTAAATGCACATGAATTAAAATTGTAGTTGGAAGTTGATGACCATGAGCTATACCAGTCTAAAATTTAATGCGTAGATAATAAATGATGTGGATAAGTTTATCTCTGGCCAATATAATTCTGACCTAATTTACGGACAAAAATGTTAGGCACCTATTTAAAAAAAATTAATTTCTTGCAAAAAGATTTAATGCGCAAATAAAAATGTAACCTTTATTCAACGTCACTGTTTATAAAATAAGAACGATTAAGATTTGTATGAGCCATACCTTAATAAAAACGTCATGAAACAAAAAATATAAATATCGATATCAATTCTAATTCAACAACATTAAATATTATGCTAAAGTGCAACTTTTTTATTCCACGATAAGAAAAATCGCATCAATCATAAAAATATTATTATCTTTAGCAAAATGTAATAAAAACCCGTGAGAGTTAAAATACAATACAAAACAAAATAACTAATTTCATTCGACAAGTAATTGAATTATGCTGATAAGCAATGTCGTATATGCCGTTAAATCGCAACCACAATTAAATTACATTTTTATTATGCAATCATGTCTCATTATGGCAAGTAAACAGATGATTAAAATTGAATAAAACTGATCTCACCTTTGCTCAGCTCTGTTTTAGCTGCCTGTTGTAGGGAAAACGTTAAAAATATATCCCTTTCATCAACAAACACCTCACTTAAGGTTGGATATTCGCCGTTCATGTCTGCTAGGAATTGTTCAAGCATGTCACGTCGTTTACAGCTTTCTATATCTTCTTTACTGCAAAAAAAAAACGTAATTAATAATAAATGAAATGATTTACAATGTGAGTGTTGAGTACAAACGCAATTAACTTAAAATGCGTTCCAATTGTTCACAACTTTGTTGAAATTATATGAAATTTACAATCTACAATTTATTTAACTATTGCTAGATAATTGCAAAGTTAGATACCTGATTGGATCTTTATTGAACAGTAAATGCCATGCCAATTTGAGCGTTTGCCACCACGAAAGCTTGGCGAGTGCTCGTAGCAACGTGATCTTAATAGGCCTATCACCCAGCTGCACCAAGCAATTAGGAATCTGAGCTGCCTCCTTAAAGGCGACACGGAACTCGCCACCAGGTGCCATTCCGATCTCCTTCGTCAGATACGCGCTCAAATTCAGGAGAAGCAAGTAGGTGATGCCGAAGTACGTGCCGTTCTTTTTAATCGTATTCACAATCGTATCCAGATTGATGTTCTTCACTTCCTCCAAGATTCTGCTCTCATCCAGCGATAGGATGCCGGTGCGGGCGTCGCACAGCTCCAATATCACAATGTGCGGCCGCACGGCTCTAATTACTTTCGCTACATCTTCTTTTGATTCCTCGCTAAAATGCGCCGTACCGACGAGGTAGACTTTGGCACCAGTGTCCGGATGAACTAGCACTGTGACTGTTTCGGGTAGATTAAGATCGGAATCATCATCTGATTTTCGTTCGTTCGAACCGGTTGATTCTATATCGTCGATCTCTTCAAAGTTGTCGCTCTTCTCCGAGCCAGGCTTTGAATCGATCTTCACAGTGCTCTCAGATAACTCTGAAATATGTAAAAAAACATGTTAGTAGTGCCACATATGCACATCTGTAATTTGCGGTTAGAGGCAAGTACTTACCAAAATTTGTTATGGAACTATCCATCCTGCCAATGTGAAACGAAAATAATTGATGCGCTTAAGAGTAAAAACAAAACTAAATTTACGGAGAGAAATTATAAGAGTGGTGTAATGTTAACTTCATCGTCAGCTGATGTAGTTTTTTTGCATTTTACACCAAATTACCCAAATAACACCACTGCATATATTAATATAAATTTGCGTTTCAAATTCAACAAAACTTCGATAAACAATCCGTACTTTAGTAATTACACCGACAAATCATGAAAAATAATTAAAACTATCTCAATATTAACGTCTTAAATGTACGTTGGCAGCACTTATAATTCAAGTTTTAAAAACTAAATTGTAATTTAAGGATTTTATAATTATAATAATTTGGAATTAAAACAAATGTTATTACAATTTACTACTTTGTAACTAATTAATTATTATTTGATTATCGGAATTGTAATGTTTAATGTGCTATAAGTCATTTGCATATTATTTGCCATGATATGAATTTCAGTTTAATATCAATTCTGTGTCAAAGTAGTGAATTGTATTCAATAAATGTTATCGCAAAATAGAATGTTATCTCAAAAATAATAATTATTTTATTTTAATGATAGTGTAATGTAAGTTGCCTACATTAAAAACGTTTGGTACGTTTGCCTTACGTAGAGGTAGATGCTTGTCGTCACCTGATTGGCTGAAATCCAAATGATATTTTGATCGTATTGACAGGTGTGCTTTATTTGTTGTCAAGTGTTGTGCATGTTACGCGTTTTTTTTCTGCTAATTGCATTTAAAATAATGCTAAATTCGTATACAATTACCGTATTTTTAGTCTAGCTTAGAAATTTCTTTACATTCATCTTTACAGAAAGGTATTAGCAGAAATAATTGCTTTAAATCAGATTTTTGAGGTTAGAGTCAATTTTTTTTGTTTCTTAATTAAAGATGGTTTTAGGTGCAACGATGAAGCAACTTATAAACTGCATGGTATTTTTACTCACATGTAGTTTGTTGTTTCACATTGGGGAAGGCAAAACTAGGAAATCCAAATCTGTAACAACATTACTTGAAGCGAAATGGAAGGCAACACCGTTGGTGTTGGAAGTAGCCGAATATTTAGCGGATGAAAATATAGATTTTTATTGGAATTTTATAGATTCGATCAGTAGTTTAAAGCCACCATTAAGTCAAATTGGTAATTTACTAAACTATAACCTGGCGATAAAGTTTTAAGTAATTAATTTCACAGAAAATGATCGAGATCGATACAATGTCATCATCGAGCAGGCATCGAAATTAATAACCCCATCACAGTTATCCGTATTGAAATTAGGCCTTTCGTTGCACGTATACTCTCCCAAAGTGGAGATGTTCGCTCAAATGGCCAGCATGCGCGATCTGAAAGACTGCCCGGCTGCCGTTGACGTCGGCGGTAAATTAATATGTGATACTGCCGCTGTAAAATCTGCCATAAGTAAGTTTAGTGACGACAGTGATGATCCAAAGCCGGAAATATTTAGAATTGATAATCACTATCCGGGATCGGAAAATCGTAGCTTGGTGGTGATTTTCTACGGCGAGTTGGGAACCAAAGAGTTTGGCGAGTTTCATCGCATCCTGAAACATGAAGCGCAGATGGGGAGTATTGATTATGTTGTACGACACTACATTAAGGTAACTAAGTTTTATTGTATTATATCATATGTTGTGTCATAAAGTTCCAGTTATTGAAAAATGTTTGTAGAAATTAGCATTATTGGGAGATATAGAAATTAGAAATTCTAAATTCTAAATCTATTCTAAGTTTTAGAATATTCTAATTTGAGACCTATTTTTAAAGTTACGTGGGTATGATTATTTTCATTTGTCACGTCAAATTGGTCATTTCCAACTTAAGCTGGTCTAATTTAAAAATTTTAAATCAGAAATTTGCTTTATCGCTCAAGATTTTTTTCATAGAATCCGTATTTATAATTAATTTTATATTTGCTGACGAGCTATTTTCCGGAAACGAATAATGTGAAGATCTAATAAAATGCATGTTGAGTCATAATTCATTAAAAGATTTTCTTTTCTGTTGCCTGTGTTGTATTAGTGAGATGAATACATAGTAAGGCGCAAACCGCGCGTATACCAATGAGAACAAGTCAAGTATATATTATAAAAATAAAGTGCGCTTAATATATGTCTTAAAATTTTATTAATTTGCGTATTCTTTAATTGCAACAGTGAAGCAACGTATTTTAATTGTTTACTATAAGTGTTTGTTGATTTGGTTGCCTGTAACATAAATTAGGCAACCAATTATGTAAATAATAAGTTCGAAACTGCGCGTTTAGTTTAAAACACGGACATTTATTCCATGTAATGCTAATTTTTATTTATTTTCAATCATTTTAAATGAACCAGTTTATTTTGAAAATTATTAATACCATTTCTATTTACTCACATCATTTTAGAATGTATCAAACCGCAAACTTCGACTATCCGGCTACGGCGTTGAGCTTCAAATGAAATCCACCGAATACAAAGTGCAAGACGATGCACAAATCCAGGAGAGCGATGCCTCCGATGAGGCCAGTTTTGATGAAGAAGATTTGGAATTGGAAGGTTTCAACTTTAGTAAATTAAAACAACTCTTCCCCGATCATCGCAAGCAGCTTGACAAATTTAAAACTCATTTGGAAGAGACATCGAATGAGATGGCACCGTTAAAAGTGTGGCAATTTCAGGAACTCAGTCTTCAAGCGGCGGAACGCATTATGTCAGCTCCTAAAGAAGAAGCTTTGAAGGTGTTTACAAACATCGCACAGAATTTCCCAATGCAAGCGAAAGCACTTGTCAATACAGTAGTTAAAGACGAGCTGCGCCTTGAAATGAAGCGAAATCAAGACGTTTTCGGTGCTACTTTGAACATTCACACTTCGGATACAGCTTTATTCATCAACGGATTGTATCACGATGTTGATCTAGTCGATATGTATGGTATATTGGACGTGGTGCGACAAGAACTACGCACTATGGAAGGTTTACACCAAATTGGTGTTGGAAATAATCGCTTGGCATCGTTGTTGAGCTTAGATTTTAGTGAAAGTAGCAGCGGACAGGAATTCGCCATGGATATACGCGATTCAGCGATAAATTGGATCAATGATGTTGAAAGGGATGCCAAATATAATCGCTGGAGTAGTAGTTTAATGGATTTATTGCGGCCTACATTCCCTGGCATGCTACGTCAAGTGAGACGTAATTTATTCAATTTGGTGTTAATTATCGATCCATTAGATAAGGATATGCGTAGTTTAATTAAATTGGTTGAATCGTTTGTAGTGCATACAGCTCCACTACGTGTCGGATTTGTATTTTCCGTCAAAGCCGGCTCGGATTTGACTGGTTTAGATGATGCAGGCGTAGCTATGGTATGCGCATACAACTACGTGTCGCAGAAGAAGGATCCGATCGCTGCACTCAGCTTCCTAACATCGGTGATGAGCTCCGTGAAGGACGGAAATCGCGTCGCCGTTGAGCATGTCAAAGAGCAATTAGCTAAAAAATACGATGATGATGTAAGCGATATTTTAGGTGAGGACTCCGACTACGATTTCGGCCGTAAACTAGCTGAGGATTTTATCCAACGATCGGGATTAAACTCTTTGCCACAGGCGATGCTCAACGGTATTCCTTTACCCAGTAATCAGCTAAACATGGATGAATTTGAAGAGGCTGTTTTGAGCGAGGTGATGTCGCAGACACCTACATTCCAAAAGGCTGTATACAGAGGCAAATTGCAAGATAAAGATGATGTGGTGGATTATATTATGAATCAGCCAAATGTGATGCCGCGCTTAAACGAGCGCATTCTGGATAAGGAGAATGTGAACTATTTGGATATGACGGGAACGCCGAGTGTCAGTATGAAGATTCAGGATCTGCTGAAATTATCGCCGCGGGATATGACAGCCACTGCACTCGATAACTTCAAGTATTTCGGGCAGGTGAAGCGTTGGCACTCCATGACGTACTGGGTTGTGGGTGATTTGAATTGTCCGAAGAGCAAGGAGCTGTTGTTGAATGCTTTGATACACATGGTAAGACTTTATGCTTCTATTTTACATAAAAGTCAAAAATAATCTTTAATTTGTGATTGCGTTGCATATTTTGTGTTTATTTTCTTACAGGTGTAAGTTCTTTACAATTTCTATTCAAACTATTATATTGACAAGCGTCAGATATGTAAGGTTCCATCGAACAAAATCTTAGTCTTTTTTCAATTGTTTTTCTCAAAAGTTGTTTCTAAAAAAGGAAGAAAACAAAAACTAAATTGTTCAAGTTTCGTGTACAACTACCCCTCCTTTAATGCCATCGTATATCATTCAGCATGCACGCTTAACTAATTCGCTGTTTATTTATCAGAAATCTAACAGCTACAGTCGTGTTACGTTCCTACCGAATGTAAATGGCGATCAAGATAACCGCATCAATAAATTAATGCTGGCCGCTTTGGAGTTGCCGTACGAGAGTGGATACAAACTTGCTGTTGATTTATTAACGGATGAGAGCAAAGCTAATATTCCTGTAAGTATCATTGAAATATAAATTATCTTCCAGTTTAACATAAAATCGTATTGTAGAAGGAGATCTTATCATCGTTAGACCAGCATGAGTTATCGCTGAAAATGTTGCGTGTGTATCTGCAACGCGTGCTGAATTTCCAGGCGGGCAAGCGTGGCGTGGTCGCAAACGGACGAATTCTCGGCCCGCTTAAGGATGATGAGCGTTTTATCGTCGAAGATTTTGCGTTGTTGGAGCAATTCAGCTCGGCTAGTTACGGCGACAAGCTGAAGGAGACGCTGGATAAAACTAAAGATGATGAGCAAGGTATTTACTAGAAGTAATATATAATGAGACCAATTTCCAAATGAAAAACTTATATGATCATTTTTATGCAGTATTTAATAAACTGGCGACTCATTTTATTATCTTTTATTTACTTTGAAGGAAAATCTATTTTTAACAACATTTGCTTATTATAGATTTATCGAGTAATTCATTCATGAAGATTGTAAGTCTACTTGTAAGCCGTCCGCAGTCAAAGTCTCGTTTCGACATCTCGTCGGAGAAAGACGAGCATTCGGTAATTAAAATCCCGGCTGCAAATCCAGAGAAAGCAGCATTTGATATCATCGCCATTGTTGATCCAGTATCACGCGGTGCACAGAAAATTGGACCTATTCTGCAAGTGTTGCAAGAGGTATTAAACTGCAACATTAAAGTGTTCTTGAACAGCGTGGAGAAAAACAGCGATATGCCTGTCAAAAAGTAATATCTATAATACGCCTTAAAATAAGTGTTATTGACTTGATAATTGTTGTAGTTTCTATCGCTTTGTGTTGGAATCTGAAGTACAGTTTCATGAGGATGGCCGACAGATGCCTGGCCCGATTGCAAAGTTCAATAATATGCCGCAATCACCGCTCCTCACGCAAAATATGCACGTGCCTGAAAATTGGCTTGTGGAAGTTGTTCGGTCGGTGTATGATTTGGATAATATACGATTGGAAAATGTTGATAACAATGTTCATAGGTAAGATAAATAAGAAATGGTTGTTCTGCAATTTTAATAAAATCTTCAATTTTTAGCGAATACGAATTAGAATACTTGCTTCTTGAAGGACATTGCTTTGAAGCTAATACGTTAAGTCCACCACGTGGTCTACAAATCACTTTAGGTACTGCCAATCAACCTGTGATTGTAGATACAATTGTTATGGCGAATTTAGGCTATTTCCAACTCAAAGCAAATCCAGGCGCTTGGCTATTGCGTCTACGACAGGGCAGAAGTGCTGATATCTATGACATTGTCAGGTATTATTACCACACGGTTTGATATAATTCCGATTATTAATAATATAAATTTGCATTGCAGTCATGAAGGCTCTGACACACCGCTCAATTCAAGCGACATCAAGGTTGTGATAAGCTCTCTACGTTCGAACATCGTGAAGCTAAAAGTCACTAAAAAGCCGGATAAACTGGGTATGGACCTACTATCTGAAGACGACAGTAATTCCGGTATATGGAATTCTATCACAAGGTACGGTTTCATCAAATTGCAATATTCAATTCAATATCATAATCAATTTACTATACAACATTTTTTTTATAAAATTCTTGCATGATCTCATATTTTCATCTTGCATGCATGCAGTTTTATCAGGTAAATTTCATACGTCTACAGCATTTTGTTTTACTTTTATTGTTTTCCATTCGTAGTTCGTTCACCGGCAATGAGGATGAGAATGAGGAGAAGTTGAATATCTTTTCGCTAGCGTCTGGACACTTGTACGAACGGTTCATACGTATTATGATGCTGTCAGTGTTAAAGAATACCAAAACACCGGTAAAATTCTGGTTTTTGAAGAACTATTTGTCGCCGCAAATTAAAGTAATACATTGTTCATAAATTATTAGTCCGGGTTAAATGTATTAAAAAAAATGTTTATAGGATTTCTTGCCGTATATGGCGAAAGAGTACGGATTTGAGTACGAACTTGTGCAATATAAGTGGCCGCGCTGGCTACATCAACAGACCGAAAAGCAGCGCATCATTTGGGGCTACAAGATCCTTTTCCTTGATGTGCTGTTCCCGCTTGACGTTAAAAAAATCATCTTTGTTGATGCTGATCAAGTGGTGCGTGCCGATATGCGCGAACTACAACAACTCGATTTGGGTGGCGCACCGTACGGTTACACGCCATTCTGCGAATCGCGCAAAGAGATGGACGGTTTTCGATTTTGGAAACAGGGCTATTGGCGAAATCACTTGCAAGGCAGGCGCTATCACATTTCCGCATTATACGTTGTCGATTTGAAGAGATTCAGACGCATTGCGGCTGGTGATAGATTGCGTGGACAATATCAGGCACTCAGTCAAGATCCTAATAGTTTATCCAATTTAGATCAGGATCTGCCGAATAATATGATTCATCAAGTGGCGATAAAATCATTGCCGCAGGAGTGGTTGTGGTGCGAGACGTGGTGCGATGACGATTCGAAAAAATATGCGAAAACTATAGATTTGGTATTTTTACGATTTCTTGTATATATTTTGCTTAATTAACTCACTTACACCTTTTTGCAGTGCAATAATCCAATGACGAAGGAAGCCAAACTAACAGCAGCTATGCGAATTTTACCAGAGTGGAAGGGCTACGATGAGGAAGTAAGAAAATTACAGGAGAAAATTGATAAAGGTGTATTGGACGGTGAAAATGATGGAGATTCCACAGGTAAGTTCACTTTTACATGAATTATTTTATTAATATAATGGTATTTATTAAGAATATTATGAATATATTATTATTATTCGTTAGCCAAGATTTCAAATAGGGCCGTTTTACCAGTTTCATACTTGAGTACGTATGAGAGTTTGAATCATAATATAACTATTTAAAATTTGATTTTTTCTGTGGTTTGGAATAACTTAAAAATATAATTTTTGTATTAGCTTTGTTACTAAATCAAATTATTTTAACATCATATGAGATGAACTATGAAATATAATTTAGATTAACATCGATAATTTTCAAAAACCGCTATTGTTGGTGTAATGAACTGAAAATTTATTACATTCATAATTTGGAATTTCATATAAGTACCTTCACGCGATGCGCAAGTTACAAATATTCGTCCGCTTTATATATAGTGTGGAAGATTGACGAATTAAATATGCATGCATTAACACTATCATATTATGAAGTCAAAATACTCAAGTGACAGTTAAGGTGAATATTTGGACAATTCGACAGTTTCAGTGAAGAACTTTTCATTGAAATTACAATAATTGCTTGATGAATTCTTGATTCTTCATATTCACATTAAATGATGATGATGAGTGTAAATGAATCAAATCTTCACATCAATTTCAGTTTTTTTTAAATAAATTTATATAAATCACCAACGAAGTACATCATGAAAAGTACTATTTTTCAAACCGTGAAATTTTGTTTTTTGTGCAAAGTGGACAATCTCAGTTTTTAGAAATATCTCGAAAATGATCAATTTTTTGATGAAATTGTGTACTTGGCAATTTATAGTTAATAAAATTCCACATTGAAAGCTTCTTTAATTTCTGTTACTTAGAATAACATGTTTTTTAGTTAACTGTATTGAAATATTTAACATTATTTTTCCTGCATAACGAAAATTTGAGCTTTATAACATTTTTTTTTAATTTTCAAGAAATTTCACAAAATATTACGTATATTTTAAATTATGAGAACATGTTTTTTGGTAAAATCTATTATAATATTAAAGCAAAAACATTATGAAGTTATGGTTTTTGATTTAATGAATGAAATTAGCTAGAAATTAGAATATGAGCAAAGGAGTGAGCATAGGTTTTTTTCAGAATTAACATATTGTGTTATTATAATAAGTTAGAGTGTTTATTTTAAATTACAAAGATACATTAAGAAGATTTGAATGATTATTTTTTTGTTACAGAATGGACTGATATACATACTGAATTATGATAAGGTATTTCCTATTAGGTAAATGTACAAATACATTTTTTAATTAATTTCATTGGATTGTGATTGTTACCGATTAATTATCATCGCATAATTAATTGCCCTCTTAAATAAATTTTTACACTACTTAGTTCTTATTATTATCTATTCGTTGCATAATTTGGCAGTTATTCCGTTCTTATAGAAAACAAATTTTATGATATATATACATAATATATTAATTTTCTTGTTAAATAAATTAATAAGTTTTGTACTTAAAAAGGTTTACGTCTACATGCATGATTATTATACTGATAATCTTGATAATATGCTAAACCTACAAAGCGCTTAAATGACGAATATTTAACTGCATTCGTGTATTTGGGTGAGCGTTCGGCATGTCTTGCACTTGACGTAGCAACAGTAGTAGTACTTACACTGGCATCGCTCTATTCGCTCTTCGACGACGGTGCGATAGCCGCGGCCGCAGCACAACTGTCGACAGCTGTCGGTGCCGTTCGACGTCACATTGCATCTCCTGCAAGCGCAACAAAAACACATTAATCTGTGACGAGTTTTTTGTTGTTGCGCGCCCATTCCACAGCAATTAGAGATCGTTAATACGGCCGAGAATTTTGCTGCGATGCACCGCGACATGCTGGTTTTTTGTTCTTTTGCGAAATGTTTGATTAAAGGTTTAGCGGTGTTTTGGCTTACCTGCCGACGGTGCCCAAACTGCCCAAGCGTTCGTCTTTAGTGCAGTAGTCTGGCGATTTAGTAAGGTAGACGAGGTTGTCGACGATGGAGCGCCGGCCTGGCAGTTCTTGGATGCTGGCGTCGACGACGAGGTACCCCTTATGGAGCTCTTGTGCCGTTGTAAAACGACGGAGGAGTTTTTGTCCAACGTCGCGCAAATCGGGAATGGCTCGCCAACAGGTTTTTATACTGCACGAACCCGACACTCCATGGCATTTACATTGCGTTGTTAAACTCTCTGCGATTAGCTGTTCAATTACATTAAAGCGCATTATTAATATTTGAGTAATGTTAATTATGGCAGAGTATACCTTCCGTCCGATGCGATTGTTGTGTAGATTAATAGCAGCCGTGTAGCTCTTCAATTTGTTGACTGATTTATGCGCATCCTCGTTACCTGCATTACCCGCGTCGTCATTCATTTGCTGATGATGCTTTTTGGTATGATGCTTTTCGACGTTATCAACGAAGCGTTTGGCGAAACGGGCGCCCCATTTGACATTATCGCCGCATCCGCCCCATTTGAAGTTACCCAGCGGCGGCTCCTTCGGGGGCGTCGCGCACGCACAGTGGTAGAGGCTGCCGCTCGCACAAGCCCGAGCCATTGTGTACGTCAGCGCCGCCGAGCTTATCGCATACACGTATGCCTGCTCTCTGGTGGCTGAAAGAAGTCGGTCGGTATTCAGTTCACGAATCACATGTGATGATAATGGAGGGCGAGCGCCCTTAATCAGCTAAACGAACCGATGCTCGATGAGTTTAAATAATATCATTATGCCGGATTTTTTTATCTGATATTTGGAAATTACTTCCGATGCACGTGATAGGAATGTGAGCGAGAAGATGTCAGCACAAAATTGGGTTTTTACATGCGGTTATGATAGAGTAGTTTGAAGGGAACTCTTTTTCTATAGGGAAGGTGGATGAAAAACTCAGATAAGACAGTGTTGGATTTATAGCATTCCCGCCCCGTGTCAAAAAAACAATTAAGATACTTATTTTTTATTCATGCATTTCATTTTATAAATTGAAAGTTACTCGAATTTTGATTAAAAAAATATTTACTTATATTATAAAAAAAGACATGTGGTAATTAATTTTCGGTTTAAAAATGTAGTAAACATCAAATTAATTAATTTTGTGTAGGGTTTTTAGAATTTCTAGAATATTCATCAATTTGAAAATTTGCTGATTTAGTTAAATCCGACACTGACCTTTAAATTGTTAATTATTTGTCAAATATACAACCTTATCAAGAACAATTTAGATTCGTGCAGAGTCATCACGTTTGCAAGCGTTGAATGAAATAGCATTGCTGATGAAAAATCAATTGAAATTTTGCATTCAGCCACGTACCTCTTGTTAGATCGGGAGTGAGAAAGGGTGCCGAGTCGATTGAGGAGCAATTCCATCTGCGATCGTTGAAAATGGCCTTGCATGTTTCGGCGGCGACGACCGCCGCCGTTTGTACATGGGGCATCGCCTCCAGCGATCCTCTGCACAATTTTGTTTGCAATTTGGCGAAGCCATAACGCCGTCTGGCTATCGAGCAGGGCGACTTCACGCCCGATCTGACTCCACGACCGCCGCTCTCATTCCACACCAGATGCGAGTGCTGCAATGAGCTGAAACAATTAACAGTGGAATGCGCTGCAAAAGTTTAAATTGGACGATGGCGGTGGCGGCGGGGGCGAAGCGCAATTTTGGGTGCACTATGCGCCGCGCCAGATTGCGTGAAATGATGCCATGTATAATTAATCCGTGATAAAATCATTCAGGTAAGCGAGGGGCGCCCCTAATTACAGGTGTAGTCGACGATTATTAGGTGCCAGTCTGACGGCCCTTTTCTCCTTTAAACATATCATTTATTATTTATTATGTACGGGGTGTGTTCCACTGATTAGCTCTTCTAACAATGCTTGGTTAAACCTGCATTCTTTATCACCTAACTTACAACTTTTAAATTGCGTCTAATAACTATAAGCCACACCATTTTATTTATTAAGCCATAATTACGTATTAATGTCTTATGCATAGCGCATTAATACACATAATCCATTCATTCGTCGAATGCTCATCATTCATAAATTGGCTTTTCGGCCGGACGCGTTTTTTTTAGCATCGGAACGAATCAGGCACAAAACGATCGCCGTTCATGCTATCACACGTTTACAAATAATTGATTGTCGATGCAGAGCTGCAGTTTTGAGAAATGCAATCTTCGTAAACGATTAAACTGTAAAAAAGCAACGTTTACGATTCCGTGTAAAGCATTTTATAGCCCCGATATCTAACATAAAATTTGTGAAATTGTATAAATGTGGCCAATTAACACCTTTGAGCGCGGCTTAGATCTGACAGAGTTAAGCTGTATGACAATGGTCTTAATCTGCGGCTACACCTTACTGTCTATTATCCTTCGTACTTTACGATGCTATTATTTGGATGAGATAACAAATTTAATATTATGAGAAGATGTACGCACCTTTTACTTTAATAACAAATTGTTAAATTATTATTATTATTATTATATGAATAACTATCATTTAGCTTAATAATATTGTTAAATCAATTTTATAAATTATACTTACAGCCAGCGGATACTTTCGCCAAAGTTGCAAAAATGTAAAAATATTGCAATTGTAAACAAACTTTTAATTTTAATGTACATTTTTTTTAGATAACGTTGATTTAATTTTACATAATTTGCAACATAAATCAATTATCGTGTTTTGTTGTTGCGGC
This sequence comes from Adinopsis sp. GC000173, assembly GCA_030264715.1. Lineage (NCBI taxonomy): Eukaryota > Metazoa > Arthropoda > Insecta > Coleoptera > Staphylinidae > Adinopsis > Adinopsis sp. GC000173. The sequence continues at coordinate 28,466 of JARJDW010003087.1, forward strand.
TTGTAATGTTTGATTAATTTTTCGTTTGCGTTCGAAACTCGAACTGTACACTTCAAAAGTTCTATTGGAACTAAGACAGAATAACACAAGGTTGTTCCTTTGTGATTTACCAACCCCGCACGCAAGTGCAACTATACAAAAAGGTCTTTAGAATTTAGTTTTTTTTCTATATACAATTTTATACATCTTGTGTGTATTATAAACGAATTTTCGCGAAATAATTGCTGAATTAATTAGCGCGCCGGCTAGATCGCTTTATAATTACCATCATTACGCACACTTTTTGCAAACTATTTATTTACATGCAGTAATTAATAATTGATTTAATGAGTGCGGAAACAATGGATTTGTGCATTGTTCGTTCTGATGGTTCGTCTAATTATTTATGATAAATCAAATTTTTAGATATTCTTTCTATATCTGTACGTTTTGTACGATCTGTTCTCTGCAGAATTTTCTACATTTCGTACACACACAGCATGCGCTTTAATATTTAACGGTTAGTATTTTTAAGGCAATGTTCCTAAGGGGAGCAATGCGACTTATAAAATTGTATTTTTACGCGTTTTATTGCTGAATTTCATAGCGAGTGAAAGGAAGCCTTTGTAAAAAATTCAGCTTATTATATTATTATTATTTTTGCAGGGACAAGTAGGTTAGGATATAAATACGAATTGTCTAGTAGTTTACTTAAAATTTAATTCATAAAAATATATAACATTATTTCTAATAAAAAGGTAATGTTTTGTTGTGTATTTACATATTTTAATGTTTCGTAATCACCGTCACCTTCTATGCGTATTGGCACAATTACATATGTGACTAGCGGTAATAAAAATGTTTCTTCTCTTTTAATAAAATATTTTGATGGTGGTATTGATTGTCATCATCATAGTCTAGAAATATAAAATGTATCTTTAAGTCACACATACATACAATATTTACAAATTACTTAAGTAATAATGCTAAATATATGATTGGTAATAGAAGAGCAGATAGGACTGTCAAATAATTCATTTCATTCCGCTCAAAAAATTTCAATAACACTAAAACAAGTCTATAACTTCATTATCAAACATTATTATGAAAGTCAACGCTTTGCTTTCATCAATTGAATTATAAAATTAACGCATTATCATAAAATATCTACAATCACATTAAATAAGTTATGCTTTAATCCTAAGCTCTTTGTTGCCTATCGTGTTCGCAATCCAACCGCGCATCTCCTCGTTGATTGTAGTATAAATCGAAGGATGTCTACTTCGGCCGCAGTTCTCATGATGGCTCAAAATGCCTTGCAACTCCCACACGCTTGTACTGTCCGAGAAGCACATCAATGGCGCGCCTTCATCATTCTGCAATACAATACAATTTAATCACAAGTTTGTCTAAATAATACAACATTCAATGTAAGCATACATAGCACGGCGATTTTTCTGTATCGGTGAAGCCGGCGCAAATCTTATCATTAGTCAGATGTCCATTGTAATGCTTCGTCGAATTACATTCAGATAGATTTATTAACGGAATGGGCAGGTAATTCAAGTGTTGCTGCATCGTTGTTTCTACAATTTAAATTTGAATAATTAGTGTTTGGCTGCAAAACGGGCCAAAATTTATGTGCATTTATACCTCCAGGTTTATTTACACCCCAACCAGCCGTAACGCAAAGTTGCCGCTCATCGATTGGATTGCTTGGTAGACAAATTACGCTCACATTACGGCCGAGCGTTAGCGCTGATGCTAATTCGACCAGCACCGCATCGTTAATGTATTCAAATTGCACGTACTTCGCCTAGAAACACACAAACACATCACGAAATTAATTAATTAATCATCGACAATGAATGCAAACAAGAAATACATTACCTGTGGGTGTTGTATGATATTCTTAACGCTTCGCACCTGTGTGGTGCTGTTGTCGGCGGTGGCGCTAAAGAAGTTGGTGCCGCCAGCGTATAGGATCCATTCGTGATGCGTCTGTTGGTTGTAGTGCGGCGTAATGCTCGACATGCACGAGTGGCTTGTGATCACCCATTTCGGAGTAATCAAGCTGGCTGTACATTTTACATTGTGGCGCTTGTTGTAGAGCAGAGCGACGCTCGGCCATTGCGACGTCGCCACGCTGCTGCCGCCAATAATTCTTGCCGATTGCATATCAATTGATGAATGACTTCCACAAACTGCAAGCAAATGATCATTATTTATTTAAAGTACCATTACAACGAAGATGCTTAAATACACTTGTAGGCGGTACTATAGGCGATAATTTTACAGTATTAAATCTTAAGATTAGGTATACCAATTATTTAAAATAAAAATTTTAAAACAATGTGCTGAATTTGCATAGAAAGTCTTAAATTACATGATAAATAATCTAAATTGAATATGTTTCCATCAATTTTCTTGCATTGTTGATCAATATTAAAATAATGGAATATTATAATAATAGCTTGGTAACATCTGGATGTTTAATATAAAATTTTGTAATGTTTGAATTTGTATCTGTAGTTTTTTTCCCTACAACTACACTGTATTATTATATAATTAATTGATTCTTTTCTCCGACTATTTTCACCCTATTTATTTTAATGTTTTTATTTTTACATTATAGACTAGTTTTGGTGATTACTGAGCCATCGTTTCCCCGTAACTTTCCCTTTTGTTTGAGAAATAATTATTCCTTATAAGAATCATACTTTTCATTACTTGTTTTTACTTATTTATAGCTTTATGGTGTGTCAAATATTGATTTAAAGTAAATTCTAGTAAAGGTTAAATCGCACTGAATATGGATGAAAAAAAGAGTTAACAAAAAAATCAATTAATTATATTTGTAATTTGATAAATTTGTATCATTTTAAATGACTTTTGGTAGTTAAAATTAATTAATTTAAGAAAATTATAATGCATCTAATATGGAATTAATAGAATTTAATTAAATTAAAAAAATTCTTACCAAACTCCTGACAAGTAACAGACACAAGCTTATCACATTTTTTATCAGTCTTTTCCAATTGAGCGAGAATTCTATCAGTGATCAGCGCACCGTCCTTCAATGCAAAGTAACTATCGGATTCCAATTCATTATCCGGATGCTCCGTGATCGTAGCGCCCGCATATCCCAAGCTTTGACAAACTAGATCAGAATGCGTCGTATTCCAATTACTGCTGCAGACGGGAAGCGCAGTTGCGTTACCAGTTTGCACCTAATAAAAAGAAATTGAATATTTATGATTGTTTGTTAGAATGGCTTAGTTATTATTCGCTTACCTTTAAGACATGTGTCGCCTTTTCATCATCGACAATCTCGAAGCAGTTCCATTCGTCGGAATAATCGGGACATTGCTCGATTCCGTCACAGCGTTGCGTCAAATCGATGCAACCGCCTCCCAATGCACATGTAAATTGATCAACGCTACATTCTGTAAAATATTTAATCAAAATTAATCACGAATCCATGACTGTTTACGAAAACAAATAAACAAAATCATATTGTCAATATAGTATTTTGAAATTATTTTTGTTCTGAAATTGGTGGTTTTCTAAAAGCTCGCAAATAAAATGTCTGACGAAACCGAAATAGTGGAGATTGAAGCGGTGCCTGAACAAACGGAGGTGGTGGACGTTATAGAGATAGCGCCGAACGATCTGACTGAAAAATTACCGGAGAACCTTGCAAACATTGCACCGATCATAGCTGAAGGCCCACAGCGCGTGCCAAGTAAAAAATTGGCAGAGGGCCGTAGCAGGGAGAAAATGAGCATCATTCCAGATGATGCTTTGCCGAATGTCACTGTTATGCCGATTCAAGTCAAGGTAACAGAACAGAAATCTGAAGAGCCGGATGCTATCGAAGACTTAATCAAAGAAACATCAACCGCATAATTTCATGAACAAGCAACAATAAATTAAGAACGCAATAAAATTATTAAATACAAACCGCAGAGTTTTTCGTCCTCGTTGTTTGCGCAATCTGACTTGCCGTCGCAGCGCCATGCAGCTGGAATGCACTTATCGTTTCCAGCGCAATAAAACTCGTTATTTTCGCATTCCTTGGAGTGGCAGTTTTGCTCATCGACGCCATTCGGACATTGCGCCTTACCATCGCACTTCCACGATAGCGGAATGCACTTCTGCTTATCGCCGCACGAGAATTCATCAAAGCTACACTTCCACTCTTCTACAAACGTAAAAGCAAACATTTAAGGAAACATTCAATTACCTTTAATTTAATAATTAATTACCGCAGTTAACTTCATCGCTTCCATCATTACAATTTAGAATTCCATCGCACACAAAGTGACGTTTTAGACATTGACCGCTAGTACACTAGAAATATTAATAATTAACAATTAATATATACAAATTAATAAATTTTCAGCTTACTTGGAAGTTATCTGGGCAGCCTTCTTCAACGCAACCAAGTTCATCAGATGCGTCCGTGCAATGATCAACCGAATCGCAACGATCGTTTCGCGGGATGCAGTAACTACCATCTTTCAATGATGTTCCGTTTATACATTGAAATTGCCCTGTGGCGCATCGTGAAAATCCACTCAAGCTAAATCCTTCTGTGATTGGTTTAGCAGCGTCAAAGTTTTCATTCAGCTTTGCTTTCGTCTTCTTCTCAAACCATTCTTTTTTATCATTCAGGTAAGTTGATTTTTTTGGTTTTACATCTACTAGTTCATCGACAGCTGTTGCACTTTCAGTTGAAGAATCAATGGATTTCAGATCGTTGGTATCTTCATCATCATCAAGGTTTTTTTGGAATTTATCCAAAACGCTGTGCTCCTCATCGCTGATGTCATTTAAATTAATATCAGCGTTCGATGTGTTATCGAAATCAATATCTTGCCGTTTTTCTTCTTGTTTTTGAGGTTCTTGTTCTTGCTTTTTAACTAGAGGAATTACAGGAAGTATAGTATCATCCTCCTCATCTATCAATTGACTATCGGTAAGTTCATTTTGTGCGGTTGACGATGAAGGTGCCACGGTGGTGCTGGTTGCAGTTTGTGTTGTTGTTTCATCATGTTTCTTAGGCAAAATTGGCGATGTCGTCGTTGTTGGTTCGCTTGACATTTCAGATACTTCGTATTGGTGATTTTCAGTGGTTGTAGCATCTTTCATATCATCCATATCAACAACTTGCACGCTTTCTGTAGCAGTCAAGATGGTTTCAGCATGAATTGTTGGTGCATGTTCCGTTTCCGTCTCATTTTCGATGATGGGTGGTGTTGTTGTAGCGTCTTTTTCCTCGCTTGGCAGTATCATGGTGGTTGGATTATCTTGCGCCTTTTTTGTCGTGGTGGTTTGAAGTCCGTATGTTGTTGTTTCCATTGCAATTAAATCCTCGGTGCTGGAACTGACTTCGGGACTTGCCTGTTCGGTAGTAGTCGTAGTTGTATGAGATAGTTCATCCAAACTGCCAAAGAAATTGTTGCTATGTACGTTGTTCAATATATCTAAGCTGAGTGCAGGTAGTTTAGTAGTTTCCACGCTTTGTTGCGTTGTGGTGGTAAATATATTTTCTAAAACATCGGTGACGTTTGTATCCAATGGATTTGTGGTATTTTTCTCATCGTTATCTAAGCGGGGTGGTGCTCTTGTCGAGTTATCTAATTCGTGACTCTCAATCTCCTTTGTGTGATCGTGTATCTCGCCACCGGAATGTAGAATATTTACGTACGTGTCGTTTTCAATTTCGGGTAGAAACGGTGACATAACTTCCACATGATTTGCATTGTCCGTTGGCTCACTGAGCAATAAATTTTGATGCGTCTCTGTGGTGTTAATTTTATCGGATGGTACGCTTGTCATTTCGATATCTCTCATTCCATGCGTTGTCGTTTCGGCTGCCATAAGCGTAGTCATACCATCTGTGTGATGATCATTCGATTCCGGTGCGCTCATCATGTGATTAATATGACTGATTATTCCCACCGTTGTTGTTTCTTCATTTAATGATTTAATAGTGTTTATCTCTTGGTTATTCAGCATTGTTGTCGCTTGGACTGATTCCATGGTGGCTGGATTTAATTCGCCATGCTCCATTTCATCGTTAAGCTTACTTTTCCTTGGCGATTGTTCAACTGGCATCATGGTTGTGTCAATTTCAGGTTGTACTGTAGTCCTTGTCATTAATGTTTCATCTTTTTTCAACATTTCGTCATCAGTTTTAGATTCTTTCATTGCGTCCATGTTTTGTGCCATCGTAGTAATCATTTCAGGTTCGACAGTGGTTTGAATTATTTGCGGTGTTGTTTCTTCGTCATGCTCAGAGATTGAGTGTAACATCATGTCGTCAGTATTCTCAACTGTTGTGGCTTCCATGTCACCATTAAGATCGTAATGTTCGTGTTTATTTGACATCTTTTTGTCCAATTCCTCAGCATTATACTGCGTATCATCTATTATTTTCTTCTTTAACATGGTCGTGGTTTCAAGTGCGGAAGTGTATAGTGTTGTTGCTTCAGGTTCAGGCTCAGCTTGCGGTGCTTCATGGTTGTGATTCAAAATTGTTAGATCGTCGGTTTGATGTGCCTTCATTGTGGTGTGTACTTCTTCATCAGGTCTACTGGTGGGCTCAGCGGATGGTTCCGTAGCTGGTTCTGGTTCAGGTCGATTATCATCTCCATTTGGGAACACTTCATGGATGGCCGCGTGCGTTCGTCCTTTTATGGTGGTTGTAATAGGTTGAGATTCTGTGACTGCTTCGGGCTCAGGTTCAGGTTCAGGTTCAGCGGCTGGTTCAGGCTCTGCTGATGGTTCGGGAGAAGGCGATGTTGTTGGTTCAGGTTCCGCAGCAGGCTCGGGTTTAGGTTCGGCTTTAGGTTCTGGCTCGGGTTCGGCTGCAGGTTCTGGCTCGGGTTCGGCTGCAGATTCTGGCTCGGGTTCGGCTGCAGATTCTGGCTCGGGTTCAGCCGCTGGTTCAGGTTCGGGTGCAGGTGATGTTGTTGGTTCCGGCTCTGGTTCAGCAGCAGGCTCCGGTTCCGGTTCAGCAGCAGGCTCCGGTTCTGGTTCGGCAGCAGGCTCCGGTTCTGGTTCGGCAGCAGGCTCTGGCGCGGGTTCGGCAGCAGGTTCGGGTTCAGGTTCTGGTTCAGGTTCGGCAGCAGGTTCAGGTTCAGCAGTAGGTTCGGCAGCTGGCTCTGGCTCAGCGGAAGGTTCAGGCGATGCTGCAGGT
>JARJDW010003088.1:0-16484 GCA_030264715.1 Adinopsis sp. GC000173
TGGAAAACTTTTTTAGTTTATCTGAGGAAATTTGTGATACAATCTACCTTGAGAAACTAACAATAATTATCTGTATAACTATATATTTACTCTATTACTTAGATTAACAATAAAACAACATTAATTGAATGATAAAGTGACAAGCAAACGTTAATAAGACACTGAGAATGAAGAACATTCAAAACTACTTTGTCAAATAAACATAATAATTATGCGATGAATAGAGTAAATAGTTATACAAATAATAAATTGCACACAGTAATAACAGCTAAAGAAAATAAATAACAATTATTGTTTGAAATGCAGGAGTTATGTTGCACTTTTTTTCATTAGGATATGAAGATTTGAAATAAAAATTATTGCGGTTTGCTGTAGCGCTCATTTTGGGAATCACCGTATTAGTATTGTGTAATAAATAAATTATGTATTCATCTTCCACCTAGTAATGAGATCATTCGGGCAATAGCACCAAAAATGACAGGTCCCAAAGTGATCACACGCCGCTAAGTGGCAACCAACTGCATATTAATTAAACATATATTATTTGTCTCTAATATATGTATTTAGAATGTGTTTAATCATTAAATTGTATCTATCCACACCAACAGCTGATCGTGTATGATGACGTCAGGTAGACTGAATTGCATTTGCATTTTTTAACAAGCCGTTTTTTTTAAATTAATTCAATTAAAATAATATTTACAGTTGTTGGTGCGAATGTACAATACATTAAAGTCGTCTCGAAATCCATACAATAAAGGACATAATTATTACAAAATTAAATCATTGTATTTTTATTATGCCCAACGAGACAAAAGATTGCACATAAATATGTATTTATTTTATAATTTAGTAAATCATACAAATGTAATATTAACTACCTGATTATATCTCTTTTTCTTATAAAAACGAGTTAACCAGCATCAGATATCCGTCATTCGTATAATATACGTTAATGTAATATTATTATTATTATAATTTTATCTGGTTGTTGTTGCTAAATATAAGTAGCACAAATGCAATTAATCAAACTTATTTTGCTCGCTCGCGCGCGTTTGCAATAATAAAATTCATTCATTAAATTTTATTTATTTGTACGATGTAATTATATGTAGTGCACTCTCCTCCACCTTCGCTATGCCGCCAATTTTTTAATATACATATTGGTAGGTTATTTAACATTGCAACAACCTTTTAAAAATTACATACTTACGTTAATATCGCTACAATAAATCTGACTTTTTATTGCTTTAACATTGAAATACTTCCACTTGTTATATAAAATCAATTTTATAGGTATTTATTATTAAAAATTAATATTATGTGCAAAATTGGTGCAACAACACAAACGTGTGTTCATGGTTTAAATATCAAATATTTATTTTAATAAATCATGCGCATGATTTATATTCATGTAAGGCAATATGCGTATTGAAATTCATTTATAATGCGTATGATAGTTAATAATTCGTCCTTAAAAATAAATATTCTATGTCAATTGCATAATTTGCCTATTGCAATAAATTAACGGGTATTTATTAGTTATATGGGAAAAATGCATCCAATTAACCTCAACACCTATTCTGACTTCTAAAAAAGCAGCGCTTGCTGAATTTTTATAATGCAATATATTGTAATGCAGTGGTATTCAAAAAGTGTTTTCAGAGAACCCTGTTTCATTCATGGAAAACAAGTGTATAGGGCATTACTTTTGGAGTCGAGGATTTCAAAATATAAAGTAAAAACACAATTTTTTAAATATCGACGCGTTTCGACAGGACAGAAGTAAAGACACCATAAACTACAATTTATATCTTTATTTATTACTTCTGTCCTGATGATGGCTTAACAGTCGAAACGCGTCGATATATAATAAATTTAATTTTGTGAGACTTACCTTGTGTTTATACCTTATATTTTAATATCATAGCTTACCAATAGCTGGCAAACAAACTGATTTATTAACTAGGATTTCACTTTTTTTTTCAAAAAATGACAAAATTGCACTGTTTTATATTATCTGCAATTGCAATTCACTTTTTGTATATATATCGCTGAATTCTTAAGGATATTTTTCTTTAGCCCACATTTTGAAGACCGTTGTTGCAATGTTCAAGAAAACTTGCGCACACGTAACTAATAAAACACAATAAATATTTATTGGCTATGCATTATATAATAATTTGCAAAATAAACGCATCAACACCTAATAATAAAATTATAATGCTTGTTAATTCGATGTATGGATGATAAAAGGATTATCATCGTCGTGCTATCATATAATTAACTCGTTGAAATTTGTCATGAATTAGTCACTAAATTTGTGTCAATTGCAATATAAATGTTATACATTATAGCGCGTTTAAAATAAATAGAAATTCCATTCATTAATTATCTTTTTTTTGTGATATTGAGAAATATTGCCAAAATTAAGCTTAATAGATCTCGGCGGCTATTTCAAAACTGCAATTTCTCAGAAAAATACATAACGTATCGTATATAATAAACCACTCATTTNTTTTTTTGTGATATTGAGAAATATTGCCAAAATTAAGCTTAATAGATCTCGGCGGCTATTTCAAAACTGCAATTTCTCAGAAAAATACATAACGTATCGTATATAATAAACCACTCATTTTCTTTATTCTTAACCACAATTATGATTTTTTTTTTCGTATAGGTGGGCGTTAAAATAAATTGCCGGCGCAAGTGGATAGATATACTCTCAAACATGAACAAGAAATTTTATAATAAATTAATTGATTAAACTAAATCTAAAATGAAAGTTATTTAATAGAATATTTATTTATTGAAACGTTTTAATCGCATTATAATTAATAATTTTATATAATAATAAATGATGTTCTTAACTGATTTTGTCATTTCAATTTGTTTGCTTATAATTTATATTCAAAATTAATATGTTATAAAAAAAAACTATCAACTTCAGTTCCTATTATTTGACGCAATCGCTTATATAATTAAATCATATAGTCCCCCAAATAAGTTCATTTAAAAATAGATAAATCTCTTTGTCTCGAATCTAATTTTTATTTGTTTGGCGTAGCCTCGAAAGTAGCAAGAATTTTAATATGCGTCTACTATTATTAAAACAAAAACGGATTATTCAACAGCACACACACACACACAATTTTGCATTTATTGATGAAATATAATTCACTTACACTTTTTTTGCTGTCGACAAAAAAAGCATAGACCGAAAAAAATGACATAGTAATTCGCTCTCTCTGACACCAATTTCGGTTTCGCATTCGATAAGTAAACCGATGAATGATCGTCGATATAATGACTTTACAAATGGAATAATAGCAGCGCGGTTTTATATTTGTAACACAGATTTAAATACTTTTTTTTTCGTTGTTGTTGTTGTTGTTGTTGTAATAATGGCATTATACACAAGAGAGACAATCATTCAACACAACACAGTCAACACACCTAAATCATTCGTAAAGAAAACGAAATTTCACTTCCTGATATATAATATTTGCGTTGAATACATATGCATGCATATATGTATGTATACAAACAATAAATGCGCGACCTTGTAGTGTGTCAAATATTATGTAAAAGTCCTAGTTGTGCAAACAGCGGCGTAACTATTATCATATACGACGAACGAAAAGGGTACATTTATCAAAAATATGATCAACAACCACGTAACCACGTAAGGTAATCATAGATTTCATTATTTTGATATAACCTTTTGTTGTTGGATTATCCTCATGAAAGATCATAAAATCATAGTTGCGCTTATTTATTATGACGGTAATGCAGCTGTAAAAAAGTGCATTACGTACATACTTACAAATGGCAATAAATTTTTTACACATAAATTATTTTAAATTAAAAATAATTCACAATAATAATAAATTTGAAGAAATTTGTTAATGTTGCTTCCTAATAGCGTAGAATTTTATTAATTTTGTAATGTAAAATCCACGAAAACATCCCCCTTAAGGCATATTATCTACTATACGACACAACAACCATTTTTTTGCTATAACTCATGTTTCTTGTTGTTTATGAATTATTACTACCACATCATCAAAAGATCATCTGCTTCGTTGATTGAGCTTATATTTATTATAAAAATCAGAGTCAAATCGACAAATTTGATACATTTTCATAGTTAATGGAGCAAGATAAGCCAAAGTGAACACCGAAACACTGCAGACTCATTGTTCCGCGATGTGACTTTTTTTGCTTGTTCGATTATTTCATAATATTGCTTAGGAGTACCATATAAAATGTTAGTTGCTCAGTAAAGTGTAGCGATCTTAAATCAGAATTATATGATTACATCAAATAGAGATCTCTCAAATTTTTTGAAACGTTATATTGAAGTTAAAAAATTGTTACACAGTAGTTTTATAGAAAATCAAAAAACTATAGAATTTATGAATTATGTACTTATTTCTTTATATAGCAAACTCTTGATTAACTTTTCTCCTTTTCTCCAACTACATCATTTAATAGTTTATACGTTCGTGCATAATCTACCTATAATATAAGTTCTGCGCCACGCCTTGCAATAAATAAAACGCATAATTTTGCATCTAACATTTTTGTCAATGAGCAGCCAGGCCTATAAAAAATTCAAATTTTCATAAATTCCACATTATACATATTATATGCTTGTCATTCCAGACTGTTGATCATTAACCGTACGATATTGTAATTTTCGAATAATAACATTTTCTTAATTTTTTTATTGTGTCTTAAAAGATTTGTGTAAAAAATCTTGGAGGTTACATCAAACAACAAGACTTGTTAATCAAAGTGTGCAACCACGCTATTGCGTGCGAAGTTAATTTGTTTCAGACTCAATCAATGAGCGAGCAGCGAATAATCAATGCAAATATGGAAAAAAATCAAATGCCTGCCATTTCTCTTTATCATCCGCTTGCTTATATAATAATTCGACTTTTGTCATCATACTAACATAATACTACAAAGTATCGATGTGAAATTTGTTCGCTGATGCTTATATAATTTTATATTAATTATTTATGGGACGAAGAGCAGCGTTATCATTTTTTTTCAATAATATTCAAAGCGAATAGCAATAAGCAGCATACTCAAATCTCAATTATTTGTTTATTAATAGTAACAACACAACAATAAAAATAAAACCACAAAAAACAACCTTGTGTATATTGACTGACAATCTATAAACAGGATTTTGCACACACACTCATATACATACACATACACTTTATTTGAATACGTAGAAGAAAAAATCGATTGGAATGCATTTGAGTGTGTATTATTAATAGGATAGGTCATTGTTTTGTTTAAATTACGCTATGCTTACATAATTTTTAATTAAATTTGTATACAATAAAGAAAGAAACACGTTTCGTATGTATGGTGTCAACAGGTGTGTGTGAGTGTACCAAACCGCGCTAAACATTTCTGTCCCACTAGGAATAGAATTCGAGTAACTGTTTTTATTAAACATTTCGCTGCTGCTGCTGTCGTCGCATTTTTGTCACCGCCGATATAGATCCTGTTCTGGCGCTTTGCTGCTGCACGACAAGCGAAAGGGTCGTCGCCTAAACAAAACGTGTACGACATCCGGGAGAATAACCTCATCGTCGGCGTGATAAATAGCTACACAATATATGTTGCTGTTTGAAGAAGAAGAAGAAGAAGAAGAAGAAGCGACGCGACAACAACAACATCCACGGCGATAATCTTGTGCAATTTTTTGCCTAATGGCATTTAAATGAAATGCATAAAAAATAATTGTTTGTGTATTTCAAATTTATCATCTACAGGATGTTACAACAGCAAGGAAGCGCGTTGGTGGTGCGATGAAGATGATAAGTTGTTAGCAAAAAAATCAGCTAGGTAGCCATCCAGCCGCATGGCGCACACACACGTAAATGATTTTATTTCAAGCATTAATTGCGTGTGTTATTGAAATTGCCATTAAAATTATTTATTGCAGACGGAGACACACACACACTCACACAAACGCACAATAAGGCATCGGTAAATTTGTGTCAATGTGACATTGTGTGTTATAATAATAATGAGGAGAGCGTTTCGACGGACGCGTTCAAGCATCAGAATCGCTTGAATACGCTTTTAGTATTATTGGAGTTTTAACGCGCATAATTCATATTAGAATAATTAGAAGTGAAATATTAGAAAAATTAATCAAAAATTACACATTTTATTGAAAATTCGTGGTTGAATGATGAAAAATAGTGCAAATTCTAAACGTTTTAACTGAAAAGCACAACAATTGTCACAATATTGGGATTTTTCTACAATTTTTTAAGATTCAAAACTTTTTATAAGTTTTTTTCCAATTAAAAAAAAAACAAAGAAATTTAATAAACTTTAATAAAAACAAACATTTATCGAAAGAACACGAAATTTAAGAAAAATGTATATAAATTTCTTATTTTCCATGTAAATTTTCTTTTTTTTATAACAAATAATAAGACGTTTTAAAGCATTGTTTTATTGATTTAAATAAACATTATTACATATATTAAATTATACCATCTTTTAAAATTCGTATTATTGAAATAATTTAATTTCTACGATTGTTACGCAATATTTATTTCTATTTTTTTGACAATTTTACAATCAATTAAACCGCAACAATTTTATGATTATCCCTGTTTTTATCGTACAAATAATCGTTTTAAATAAAGAAAAAAGTTTACATTGAACTATTGTAGTAATTCCATTTAATTAATGATTTTATTGATGGATTAGTTTTCATCATAATGTATGCATGGAAAATGTCATAAAGCGATAAATTCTTGCACAATCTCAAAACCATTATATTGTATATGGAACTAGCTAACAATCTTCATGAAATCGCAATCGTAAATTAGAACAATCATTCAAATAATTTATATTTGTGACGTGCCAGTATCAATTTTGATGTCAAAATTTGCATGAGTGATGTGCATATTATTTGCTGTTGCTATTGCTAGACGGTATTTGCATAAACACATATATCATAAAATATCAATCAGGGTTAAATCTTTCGCTCGTCATTGACGCGGTGCGCAATTGTTATTCATCAAGTAATTGGTACATGTTTCAATTACATGACTTTTTTTCTTGATGCGCTGCAGAAAGCACGAAAAAAAGATCGGTTTGGCATTTAGGATAGAACATGTACGTAAAAATATAAACATCATCTTTACTTGTGCAACTCTGATGTGAATAAAGAAACAATTAGACAATATTTCGCGCTAATTAACTGTTATATTTTTGTTGTTTTTGTTTTGGTTCATGCTGCTACAATACTATTCCAGGCGTTGCTTTATGCGATAAATGTCAAGAGCGCGCTTTTTTTTGGGATACTGATAATTATTTACACATACCAAGCGTTTTTTGTTCGGTATAATTAAATTGCGTTTTAATTATTGGGCTCCATATTGAGAATGTGTTATTATTAATAATAGAATGTTTAGACCATTTATATTTAGATAATCGAAAATAATTAGAACAATAAAATGAATGTTTAGGCTATAAAACTGTGATAATAAATTATCATTTTCAATCTTTTACTATATTATGGTAGAATAAATTACGCATAACTACTACAAATAATTGCATTTTATTTACGATGAATATTAATCGATGTGGTAAAATTAAAAGTTATGTGAAATCATATTTCTTGAAATAAACGTTTATACTATATGTACAATAATTAAGAAACTCTTCATTAACAATGATATTTAAATGTTTCATGGTTCTTTCATTTTATTGACTGACTGACTGCAATTTTCTTCAAAATTACTTATTATTATTATTTGAATTGAAAGCCAAAAAGTCAAGAAGAACTTATATAAAGTTTAATTGTAAATAAAAAAATACATACTCTTTCACTTCATTCAAGTTTAAATGCCATCAAATGACAATGTTTTAATATAAAAACTTGACCTAACCTAACCTTCTCATAATTTCCATGATTGTATCTGTTTTTTACATCTAATAGGAATGTTTGCATTTAATTAATACATTCTGTGCATTTATTTATAGAGAAAAAAACTTGCTAATTTGGTAATAATAAATAGAGTTATTATCCAAAAATAAAAACCATGCCAATATTGCTCTAAGCTAATTTTTTTTATGTTGCAAAACTGGTCAGCCAACACAGACAAGTAGAAAAAAAAAATATTCACGTATATACAATTCGTATTTTGTAATAAAGCGAATTGAATATTATAAGAAATAATTATTAAATTGTAAATATTGTAATGTAGTAATGCATCATTAGCAACCATTTATCATATATTGTATGTCGATATCAAGATACAAAAACGATTTTTTATTTACAAACTGTTTTATTATTCGTTAACTGATTTATCTGTATAAAATATATATTAGTTTATTATTGTGTGGCTTATGAAATAATGTTCATTCTACTACGACTACCATTATTATTAATATTATTATTGTAATAACTATTACAATATATTTATTAATTTGAAAGTAATTTTATATATCTGGAACACTGTAAAAAATAAATGTTGTATTGTATTTCATTTTAAACGTCGTGTTATAAATGCACTATTACTTAAAATTTGTTTTCGTTCAAATAAATTAAAATGTTTGTCTAAACATGGTGTTGCAGATTAACGGTAATGTACTTTTAGGATAGATATAGAGCAGTAGATTTAAAAGATGAAAAATTCGTCATTTTATAAAATCGTATACCAATCTAAGTATTGATTAATATATTAATTATAATAATGCAGGTCCCCAAAAATATCCTTAAAATTATCGGTCCATGAATAAAATAGATTGAAAAATCACATATTAAAGATATTTGACAGTGTACTGAGATTTTAAGAGTATTGCTGTTGGATGATATCCGCAAAATTAAAAGTATCTTCGAAAATGTTTACTAATCTATCTATCTGCTATACCAGTTGCAATGTAAATGAAGATTTGTAAGTCAATGTGTTCAGTAAAACTCTGCTCTACTTATTGTTAGTGATAATGCTAAAAGTATTTAGTAATATTTATACTGGCAGGAGACTTTATGCCTCTTTAAGACACGTTTACGGGCTATTCAATATGTCAAATCACAGACAATATAATATTTATATAATATTTATATTATATTGTCTGTGGTCAAATTTTCTAAAAACTGCCCCTTTTAAAGGTTTGGGTTTATCGGTTTTCATGTTGTCATTGTTCCTAATCTAAAAACTTGTAACCGTTAATCTGAAACACTCTGCGTATGGAAATAACATTTTTGTTAATATGAGTAACTTTGACATTATTTCAGCGAATCATAAATCGATTACAAAATAATGTTATTATTTTAATAATAATAAAATATATAATTTCCAATTAGTTTTGTAATTGAGCGACGACGAATGCACACTATTTCATAATCATAACAATAATAATTACCAACATCAAGACAGACACTTGCCATTTAATTTTATCTAATATTGTAGAAATTTATGTCTAATCAAGACAGTTTGAAGCTCATCACCGTCTGTATGTGTGTGTGTGTGTGTTAGAATTAACACGTAATTTTTATCTAAAAAAATATATTATTGTTATTAAATATTTTAAATGCACACGCCTTATAAAATATAATCATTTTATGCCCCATAAAATATTTTGCAACACCAACAACAAACATTAAATATCAGTCTACTGTCTAATTATTTTTCTATAAATTGATACATAAAATTAGTTTTAATATCAAGGAAAATGTAGATCAAGCGCTATAATAACAATTTTAACATCAAATTGTTTATTATTATTATTAAATAGTAAATAATAATAAAAAATAGTGGTGCAATAGGTGGAAATTGGCAAACAATTCCATTAATTGGCTGTTTGTTGCAAATTAATATTCATAACGTTTAGCATTTTCTAATTTATTTAATGCATCTTCATCTCAGACATATAAATATGTTCATACCACAGTACGTACGTACATATGTATTTACGTATGTGCAGTATATCTATGTGGATGGCATTGACACTATATTGTTAACAATATAGTCACGAATCATTGTGCAATAAATTATAAAATAAAATCTATTTATAGCGTTTATAATTTCGCTAAAATAGAATTTATGAATGCGTTACACATACTATGCATATACGATTAGAACAGAAACAATGTTTTAATTAACATTTCGCACTCGAAAAATTTAAGAGTAATTTTCGAGATTAAAATTGTGTTCCGTTTCGTTGAAAGGAGCGAGCACCTCACCTTGATATTTTTCTGCAAATTCATTTGAAAAGTACTTATATATTGCGCCGGCTCGGCAGGTAGTACTTATACTGACTTATCCCATACTCGTATAAAAAAAGGAGTTTACTACATTTGCGATTTTTAATGAAGATTACACACATCCCATTCATTCCGATTCATTCAATCCTGAGATGCTTATCGCATCAAATGAAAAGTTCAAATTATGATCATTCAATTTAGATTATCAGATTAATAATAATACGATTTTAGCATTTATTACAACCGATCGATGTTGTTTTTACAATTGCATTTCATGTGATTATATTCTTTCACTCAATTACTGATTTTACATTCATTTTAAAAGGAAAAGTTATAGTAGTATAAACGTGTTCGACATATGTTTAACAGAGTCTTATAATAAACGAAATAATAATCTTCTAAATTTAATGACATGAGAAAAATTATTACTTTGGGAGGTAAAATCCCCAATATCGTGTTCCAGGCTGTGCCTCTTCTTGATATATCTAACGTGTCGCATTTTACTGAGCTTTAACAGCGATGTGCCTTTCACACTGAATGCTAAGCTAAACAATGTTAGTTTGCAACTGAAAAGAATCTTTCTTTGCTTTGTAATTACTAGCTTTAAAACAAGACAACATGCGAAAGAATATCTAACACCTACATCTCAACTCTAATATTGAATCTTATTAGTATTTTGGTATACACCGTCAAAGCACTAGAATCGACAAGTTGTAAAGGACAAACGTAAGACTAGCTAGTGGTCAATAAGTGACATAAATGGTTTTTGCTGCTTCTGAATGCAGCGACAAGACAATAGATAGATTTCCTTCGATATTTCAAGTCAGTCGCTGACTTGTACTATAGTAAAATCATTTTATTCATTTATAGTCCAAATAATTTAGCATAATTACTAAAAATAAGATCTCACAATGTTGAAAAATCTAATAGATTTGTGTATGAAGTATTACAAACAAAAAATTGATAAATATATGCATGTAATAATTTGCAGTAAAATTGAAAATTAATTACGTGACTATTTTCATGTTTGCCAGCTATGGCATGACGCCTGTAATAAATCCATCCAGCGCAATTTGATTTCATTGTTTGTTTGAAACGATTAATATTACTATCGAAGCGGCGAATTATTATTATTATTTATATCGTATGACCTTTGATTTAAGGAGAGAAATCGAATAATAATTAATTCGTCTTCTTCCCTGTCCTATCGGTGCGTTTTATTTTTGAGCGATTATATAATATATTGGCAATTATATAATAGAAATTATAAATCAATTAATTTGCAAACAATCGATTGTAAAATTAAATGCTAAACGCCTCAAAATCGTTTTTAAACATATGCATTTTCGCACATAAAATTTATACATTACAAATTGTTTATCAATGCAATTGGACGACTTGTAAATTGCGTGTGTTAAAAAATATTCAAATAATAAAATTCAGCGATTTATCGCAAATAAATATTAATATAATCTATTCAAGAAAAAATCAATTAATAATAATTATAACCAGAAACATCTCGTTTATTTATAGGTATTATTAAAAAATATGTTTATGTTTGTTTAGAAAAACAATGTATTATTTAAATGATTGGCGATAAAAACGTTTTCATTTTTTTTATTAATATTAATTATTAATCGATAATGTGTTTTCAAATGCGAAAAAACAAAAAAAAAACGATTCTACAACATAGAGATAGATTGAATTCCTGTTTTACCGGATCGGCAAGTGTATTCTTCCTTGAACTGATTCCAAAAATAAAATTCTTCTAATCATAGTGTACATATGTGTTAATAGGAAAGAGTTCGCTCAACACTTTTGTTTTCTTCCAGCATGCTAACGATAATTATACCCATACACAAGCAGACAATAGTAGAAAAAAATTTAACCGTTGTTGATTTACTCTATTATTATTTTAATGAAATAGTTAGGATAGGTTATATTCTATAAATAAATCGCGTGCGAATAGGCGAACAAAAAAAAACAACAACTTTATAAATAGATTTGTATTTTATATATTATAATAGGATATCATTTTTCGTTAATTGAAAATTGCTATTCATCAAAGCGTTGAATACTTGAAAGCACTGCTAATTTATGATAATTAAACTTTATAATAATAATAATATCCATTCGCATTTTTTTTCATTATATAATTCATACATAAAGCAACAACAGCGGCGTTTTTGCAAAAAATCTCATATCTATCAGGTGAATGTCAATGTCGTGTTAATATCTAACATGTGAAATTATATACTAGCAATATAGTGAACGGTTTTCGGATTTGTCAGTTACGCTGTTACAGGCAACAAGAGTCTACGTTTGCAACATTGTTTTTTGCAAATAGAACAAACCCAATCGGTATATCACAATATAGCGAACAGTTCTCTCCAAATTCCAGTCAAGAATAAAATTCATATAAAAGTGCTGTTCAAAGAGAATATTGTATACCGAAAGATGCTTTAGTTGTTATAATAGTATCGCATTTTTCGTTAATTGAAAACTGCTATTGATCAAAGCGCGTTGAATTGAAAGCATTTATAATAATATCCAGCATACGCATATTTTTTTCATTATATAATTCATAAAACAACAGCAGCGGCAGCGGCGTTCTTGCACAAAATCTCATATCTGTCAGGTGAATGTCAATGTCGCGTTAATATTTAAAATGTAAAATTATTCATACATTCGTTACACACACATAACATACAACATACATGTGTGTGCTGCGATATAAATATGTATTATTAGATTAATTAAAGCCACATTTTTATTTTCTGGCAGTCAAATAATATCATAACAAAATGTTACAGTCGTGATAAAATAAGCGATACAGCAAGCGCATAACCTCAACATTTGGACAATGCTAGCGCGCTGCTGTCCATTTTATCGAAAATTTATTATTACATCACTTCATTGAGAATAAATTGTGATCGGTTTTTAGAATTGTTTGTTGTTTAGTTCATTTCGTCGATTATTTCATCATTTCATCCTGTTTGTTTTATTTGTTTATGTTGTTATAGGTACTATAATTAAATTAAATGATTTAATATTCAAAATTTTGCAGTTGCGCAATTTAATTAAAATTCAATTCAATTTGCAGGGTTTGTCCGTTTGTTAAACATAATGTAACGTTACAAATACATTATAAATTTTGATTCGAGTGAAAAATTTACATATTTTTAATAAATTTGATTTTGATATAAAATTATTGCTTGCGCTTTCTTTTTTCATCAATGCATTAGAATGCAAGATAGAAACTAGCATACTCGTCCGAAGTAAGTAAAGAATATATAAACAAATTGAAATGTGTATTGCTAACAACAATTATATAGTACTCTCCTTTTTATTGCACGCCAATTATATAAAACAGATTTGAGCTTGTTTTTGTTGAATTGAAGTTGAAATTGATAATGTTTGTGAATCAATATGAAAATTGTTAAAAAAAATTAAGAAAAATAGTTATTTTAGATTGGATTGCTAACTTAAGCAAACAGATTGAATAAACCCCATTAAATTCACAAAAAAAAAACTCTAAAATTCGTTTTCCGCAGATGTTTTAAGTGCTTCAATTAAAAATGCTAGATAATTTTCATATTTACTCGGAAAACAAACAAACCACTTATCTAGAGACTTCAACGACATGTGGGAGCAGAAGCCACACGGTGGTGAATATACATTCTTATGTCATTTTTTATACACGGCTATTAAAGATGCACAAACACAATACGGTTCATTAGAATATTTGAGTTTGCTGTTTACAGAATAATCGGTGTGTTGTATAATAATTAGTTTGTAATACCCAATTCATATCCTTATTAGTTATTGACATTGACTCATCCTCTATTATTATAATTTGACGCCTAGTTTTCATAAAAAAACATAAAAACGCAAAAATTTTCCAAATCTGGAAAACATGTATAGAATAACCATTAAAGCAACAATTAGAGTTCCGGCTCATCAAGGATTCATGAACTAATTTATGAGTATATCTTCGTAGTATGTATTAGAGATTAATTAGCAATCCATTTTCAACCAATTCAATGATAATAAATTATAGAACAACGGTATTGTAAGTCCTTTGTAATGTTGCTGCTAAGAAAATAAATAAAGCGCGACTATAGGGCGGGTTACTAATCATAATAAATTCATGCCAATGAACTTTCTCATTCTTTTGTTGTAATATAGATATTATTTACATATAAAACATTTTAATGTATAGCTGCATTTAAAATTATCAGACGACGACGTTGCGTTGTGGTTTTGTCTGCACACCACACACACACACTTACGAAAAATAAAGTAAAAAATAAATAAATAATCCATCTGCATACAATATCCTGTTTCGTATCCTTATGAAAGAAATCTGTAACTCAATGTGTGAGTGTGTGCCTGTGCAACATGCTATGTGCCATGACATACCCACACATTCTTATCGCCCCGCGCAACCAGCATAAACGAACGAAAAAACAACACAAAAAGGTAACAGCAATGAACTTGAAATTATTAAAAGCTTGCTTACTTGCTTGCATGGTGTGCGCATTCACATAAGCAAATAATAATTTGCGTCATTGTAATTATTGATTTCCTAATTACGCGATACCATCATCATCGATCAATTGTAATGCCATCCTTTTTATTATTATTATTATTGTTATTATGATAAATAAATATTTATTGGAAGCGCTTTACAATTTAACACACTCACATGTATAAATAATATATAAAGAGGAATCGTTTCGCGAAAAATTTACATAATAACCAACCGAGAAATCATTGAGTGATGTTATATTTTATTGCAGCCTTGATTTTATAAAACAAATTTTTTTCATTTTCGAATGTTCATCTATTTATTCATCGAATAAAACGATTAATCATAATTGTTTGTACATTGCATAGCAAAGCAGCAGATCTTTTTGTTCGAAATCGTGTTGTTAAATTTACCAATTTTGCAATAGAGATGTAAAATGTAGAAAAGTTGACAACAAACAAAAAAATAAAATAATATCATATTTTCCATGTGTAATAAATGAGCAATTAATGTCATTTTTATATTCGAATGCATAAGCGTGAGAAAAATTATGTACATGCCTAGTTGTTGTTTTCCAATGGATGAAAATTACCTTAAGCAACTTTTTATGTTTACATCCATCCAACTTCAATTATTCAATTTTCTAATTCAATTGCAACATTGTGTGTTATGTTGTTGTGTGTATTGTAGTGTAGTGTAGTTTAATGAAATATTGTCTTGCGGTTTATTATTTTTTATCATAATAATAAAATTTTCTATTTTTATTTTGTATGTACGTAAAATAGATAAATTAGATTTTATTGAATAATAGCATTTATTCAAACACGTGTTGAATTAATTAAATTAATTTACGTTTTCGCATTTCATATCTTTTATAAGAAGATAATATTAACAATTAAAATACCATCTTGTGCTAGGTTTTACATATTTGAAGCGAATACCGTGTAAGTTCAAGTTGAGAAAATATCAAAAAAAACGACATGTAAATTGTTGTTTTTCTTATTGTCTTGCAGCTTATTGTTTTTTATAATAATAAAACGTACGTAAAATAGATAAATTAGATTTTATTGAATAGTCGCATTTATTCAGACACGTGTTGAATTAATTATTAAACTTACGTACATTAATTTTAATTTAAGGTTTCGCATTTCATATTAAAATAGGTGTTTAGTAATTCTTGTTTTGTTTTGATATTTGGTTATTTTTTACGATGATAAAAATTATTAATTTAATAAATTATAGGCATTTCGATGGCTTCGTATTATTGTGCAAATTTAGATTCCAAAGTTATATCATGCAATCAGCTGAAAAAACAACGTATAATTATCGTAAAGTGTGATATATTACATAATTGTTTTTTTTTCTCTCTAGTTGTTTGCAGTGTTGCTTGGTTGTTGAAAGGAAAGAAAGGCGATAATTTACTATTTTAATCAAAATATTTAACGTGATTAACATTTTTTTTATTAAATCAATTTTATTCGAATCCATTATGATGCAACAACACTACAAAAAGGAAAAACTCAACTCAACATTTCGTTACGATTTCTTTGCGCATTTACCTACATCTACATCTAATTCATTCCACTCCATATTTAAGTTTGGCATGAAGGACTCGTATAATTCATTAAGCAGCACCAGCAGCATATGAAAATTGTTTATAATTTATAAATTCTTTAAAGAAAACGTAATAAA
>JARJDW010003093.1:0-32319 GCA_030264715.1 Adinopsis sp. GC000173
CAAACAATATAATTTTAATAGCGTTTTTTGTTTTCTTTCTTTTTTTGTTTCGTTTCGTTTTCTCTATATGGAACGCAAAACGCATGACAAAAATGCACGGGCAGCCAGTAAATTTTATGACGCAAATTAGAAATATAGTAAGTTTTATTATCTATTAAACCTCTAGATATTATTGAATTTCCAAATATCATTGAGATCATCAAGATTTTAATAGCTGTCCATATTTAGACCCGAGTTAGCTCATATTTGGACCATCTTCTTGATCTAATACTGCGTATTGGTTTAAATTTAGAATTTATTAAAATTGAATATTACTGATGTACAATAAGAATAACATCTACTAATTTTTTTAACAACCCTTATTTTATTTCTCAAATGTATAGAACTTTCCGATAGCTTTAATATCATAACAGAATCTACAGCGTGATTTATGATAAAAAAGTGACACGCAATGGTTTATCGCACGGTGGTATGGTGATTAATTTTTTTTTTTCATATATAGTAATATATATCGCATCTACTTAACAGAATAAAAAAATGTAGATTTGCAATATTGCACACACACATTACTTATAATACACATATTTGTAACAAATACATTTTATTATGATTGCTTGAATGCATTGGATGCTATAATAACGATTATATAACGTAATTATCGATGGCGTTTTATATATTAATAATGCAAAAATTCAACGCTGGTGTGAAACGTTATTAAAAAAATATAACTTGGTCAAAAATTGAATGGTCGATCAAACAGCGAACCCGATACGGTTACACACTTACAATATTTTTTTTCAATATGAAACTGTAATTTTTGTGTCAAACTCCAGATTATGCTGCTCCATAACAACAATGTATATACAGCGCCAACACGAACGCAAAATTGTTACGAAACTATTTTATTATAAATTAAAATATGAAAGATTTTGTAATAAAATTTCGATTCGTTTATGGATTTTTATTACTGCAATTATTTATTATAATCAATGCAATAGTTTATCAGGTTATAGACATTCTATATTATTGCAGCAAATTGTTCCTCTTCAATTGTTTGTTGTTGTGTTACAGTTTGCAAAAATGCGCTTGATTTATTGCTATTTAAACAGTAAAATGCAGAGGATCGATAACACGCAGCAGAAATTCAAATCGTTTTTACTTATAACAACAACAAGAACGAGCGGGCTTTTGAAAACGAATCAATTTTCGTATATACAATAAATTTTACAGTTTTACAATTTCAATTCTATTTTATTTAAATTAACTGCTAGGCAATTCAATATTCCATTGCTCGCTTAAATGTAATATTGCTTTTACATTTAATATGGTATAGTAAGGTAGCAGCACAATTTTTTGTATTTTATTAGAAGACAATATATTGCAACTAATTCCGTCAACTTGAAGACTTCAAAATAATAAAAATCATAGAAACATAATGAATAAATAATAAATAGAGTTGATACAATGTTTCCCAACCTCTCTTCGTTAGCGGACCTGGTGGTATGGTAATTTTCTAGTCTAATACTCCCTGTGTCGCAAAAATTAAGAATTACAATATTCTTGATTTAATTTTCAAATATTTTTCTTCTTTGCTGTAACTAAATTTTTGGTGTTCCTATGTACTCCTGGGAATACGCTTGCCCAAGATTGGTAACTACTGAAAAAGATCAAATCGAAATATTCAAAAATATTTAATTTTTTCCATTTTCACAGGCTTGTAAAATTATAACCGGTTGTATAAGCGAATGTTGATACTGATTGGTTTAATGTGCGACACCGTAATTGCGATAAAATTAATATAGCACACACACACTTACAGACCAAATATCAATCATTTTATTTAAATGGCTGCAAAATTGCGGAATTACTTTAATTTCATGCCTAATCTTTTTCATTAAAAAAGATAAACAAACATTTAATGATAAAATTAATGTAATTTTATGAATATTAAAAACGTGCTTAATGACTAATAAATAACAAATAATAAGAAACAATTAATAATTATAATAAGTATTTTTGAAATGGTCAAATTTAATACGCTTATGGGTGGAAAGAAAACAATAGAAACGTAATAAAGATTATTATAAAAATCAGAGGCGTCGCTAAAACTATTTTTGGCAAATATAAAAATCTAAAAGAAACTGTGGTCTGCTCAATTTTAGATTTCAATTAGAGATATCCACGAGACTAAAAACCTATATGCTCATCTCAATCACTCCCAAATTTCTTTTTTTAATTCTTATACCTTTTATTGCACTCCTAATCATTATAATTTCATTTCCCCCAAATGCCAATTATTGGGAGTCCAATCTCATGATTAAGAGAAATTTAATAGGGCATACCAATACTACAATTTATTATTTACTCCCATAAATTGATGGAATTTCCCTATGAATGGGGTTTTGCCTGACAACACTAAACTCCAACCAAGTAAATCCCATTAGGTCTCACAAAATTACCTAGCATTTGCACATTTCTAGTTTTAATGGAAATTGGCTAAAATCAAAGAAGAATATCCATCAAAACTTGAATTGAGCAAATTCAAATCCCAACTAATTCCATCCCATCTAAGCGGGTCCCACAAAATTCCAAAAATCAAAAAAGAATATTCATAAAAAATTTCATGCGCAAAAAAGACGCGACGCCTCTGATTATAAATAACTAATTTAGAGAAAAAATGATGAGAATTGCAAACAATTAATTAGCGTATCTAAGAAATTATTTACTTATATATATATATACACGCCGAAATAAGAATATAAAAAAAACTTTCTTTCGTTTAAAAAGCAATTTTGTTTAACGACAGCTAAATTATATTATTTCACACACACGTAGATACCAACAAACACAATTTTTGCTTTATATATATTGTAAAAGAAGAAAAAGATATATTATTCTATATATATATATATGGTATTTATGGTTGTTATTGTTGTTGCTGTTGTGTTGTTGTTGTTGTAAAAATAATATAATTTATTAGTTTTGCTACAAGGTACGCTAGCGTAAAGATATTTTGGAAAGTGCTTAAAGCAATGTTCAATCATATTCTTTTTATTTATAAATACATGGATTTACTTATTTTTTTTTTTTCTGTATTTATTAAATGCGATTAAATTGTAAATGGTGCAAAAATCGTTTCTAAATGAATTTAATTAATGTGATTTTTGGAACAATTACCACTCACATGCATGCAGCACAAAAGGATGTGCGCTTTGTTATTGATATACTAATTGTTTGGATTGCAAAAAAAAATAAATGGTGTACTAATAAAAAACTTTGGTTTGCATAAACTTGTTAATTTTAAATCAATGAGTTTAATCTATGGTGATAGCTTCCAACGTAGGGATAGAAAAATTTTGAAACACAGCTTTGGAAATGTTGAATTATCCTAGGATCTGAGGACCATACCTCTTTATTTGGCGAAACGTGAATTGTCTTAAAAATTAGTGTCCAATTTCACAAATATCTGCTCATTTTATTTTGTTGCAATCCAATTTTTGTAAATATCCTTTTTGTTTATTTTAATTCGGAAGCTAAATTTAGGTACATGCCTTATTCCTGGATTTTTGCAAAAACTTCAATTTTTCTAAATGTGCCAATAATTTTTACTGCAAAATTATTTAAAATTTGATGCAGCAATAATTTGTAGAACAAATCATTTTTACGCCAAACGGTATTTCTTCCCAAATATTACAAATGATGCCTAACGAATCGAACACCATTAATTCCTAATACTTTTATTGCATACGAATAATGCTTATGAATAATTAACAAACAATTAGAGGTTGGTGCCAGTCAGTCAGGCAAAAATTCATCATCGCATACTAATCGTTAAGCGATTGCGTATTAAAAGTCTGGTGGCCAGCCCCTAATCACCCCTTAATTATTAGCGTTAAGTATGCGTATTAGACGATAATGATGGTATGTAGTTAAAAAAGGGCGCATAGCAAAATTACCAAATTCATTGATACAGGTGACTATATTTATTTAAGCCAATGAGTATTTCTCATTATTATGCAGCCATCTTTTAAAAAATTATTTTAATACCTTACTCATTACGACAGGTTTACCAGATTCTTTATATTTGGTGGTTTGAAGGTGCCCGAACGTCAACTAATCGCATTTGTGAACTAATTGTACTACATTTGGTTACCTGAAACTAATCCATGCCATAAATAATAAATTTACTAACACAGAATGGTCTAAATTCAGGTAAGTGCAAATCTGGAAAATTTACAGTTCCTGGAAATCCTTCTTTTTGAAGTGCGTCCTAATCATTTATACGCTACATAATTATATCATTAGAAATGGTCAAAAATAATGTTTTTCGTAAATAAATAAATTTAAAAAAAATTGTCACCACTCATTTAGGTATCCATTCATACCCGCACCGTATTCCTAATATGCGTTGTCCCCGTGAAATAAACCAAACAGCGACGCTATATTCATCTAACAGTAAAACGCAAATTACTTTGATTGTTATTAAGCGAAGTTATTTCTGTCATCTTGAAGATGTAATAATTTATTGTGCGAGGAAGACGTAAAGAAGAGGAAAAAAATGAGCAGCGCGCGACGCTAAAAACATTCTAACTGTGTGGACAGAATGATTACGTTATTTATTACAATATATACTAAATAAATTAATTTTTACATGGACGTAATTTATTTTAATATAAATTGTGCATCATGCGTGTGTACGCTCAAAAGTAGGCAACAAAATAACTTTCATCCTAAAATTGATCGGTCTAATAATGTGTTTATATAAAATTTTGTTAATTTTACTCTGTGTGTGTGTGTGTGTGTGTGTGTTAATACACTTTCATTTCGTATATGTTTAATATATTAAAAAAAGCCAATTGCTTATCAATGTGTATTTATATATATATGTATATATATAAATGTATTAAATAAAATCTAGATTAATGGTATTCTTCCATCTGATATTACCACCACATGGTACCACTCTGTAACACACTTAACACGCATATCTAGTTCTCTGTTGCTGTGCTTCAATAAACAACGTTTATGTGTATTGTAAATTAATGCAAAACCTCAAAAAATGTTTTTATGGTTTAATAATTTTTCGTAGCCGAAAAAAAATACCATAGCGGTAGTAATAAATTAAATTACCAATACCAAATAAATTAATCATATCAGTGCATTTATGTGTATTTGTGCAAAGCATTAAAAAATGTAAAAAAAATAAAAAATAGACTTATCTTTACTAAAACTTATAAGCTAATACTAAATATTAAGAAATTTGTTGTAATTTTTTGAATTACTTACAACCAACGCCATTTTTTCAATATATTAAAGCATTTATATTTAAATTTTTGAACAAACACACTCTGCACGGTTTCTGCGCTCAGCCAAATTAATTTGAAAAATTTCCGTTAATGCATTTCGAATGTATTAATTTAGCGCTTTAAATTTATTATTATTAAATTCTCAATATTAATATATATTTAATATTAGAGCATTTATAAATATTTTTAATCTGTGCGGTTCTGCACGTAATCAAATCAATTTGGAAAATTTCCATTAATGCATTTCGAATGTAAATATAAATTAATTTAGCATTTTAACTTAATTTTTTTAAATTTTGCATAAAATTTTAAATATTAGAATTAATGTACAGTAAAATGTTATGTTAATTCATTTTTTTTTTCATTTTGTTGTTTAATAAAATTGTGTCGTTATGGATAAAAAGCTATTAAATACACCTGAATGGAAATTAATTGTTAATTTCCTTTCAATGCACAGCAAGCAAACGCAGGCAATAAGTAATACAAATTTGATGACAATTTTTAAAGCTATTCTTAAAGCTAATATTTAAGGCATTAAACCAATTGCTTGTCTCATTTAAAGCGATTTATGATAATTTAACCTCGTTGGTAAATTGTGGATTTGCAAATAACATTTTGATGAGTTTTGTGAGCTTCGAAAAGATTATGACCATCAGCCATTATTATTAAAAAAAAAACTGTAGATTAAATTATTTAAATATATTAGTGAAAATGTCAACTGTTTTAACGTAAATAAAAAATTAATTACTATATTAACCTAGAATTTAGGCACATAAAAAACGTTATTAAATTAACTCGATGTGTGTGTGTGAGTTAGTTAGACAAACTGAAATTACGGCTTTATTATTATGTAAGAAGATAAAGTTGGATCTTGATAGAGTTAATTAGGGAGTTTAATTTAATGAGCAGATGCATATATGTAATAATTTTTAAGCAAAAATAATGTAATGTAGGTAATATTGAATCGAGTCCAATCATGACGATTAGTAGGTTATTCATGTGATACCTGATAACAAATAGGGCATGCCATATAATTGAATTAATATTATAACTCATTGACATATATTAAGCCCACCGAAAATCTATATTGTTCATCTAAAAACCAAAGTTTTTGGTATATCCACATCCCCACCGCCCTGAATAACTAGGTTAACACGGTATATAGAATCTACGACAGGTACAGTTATATGCAGGTGGGGGGGCTCACCAGCAACAGAATCTGGTAGGGCATCTATCCACTGGCCAGTATTACCTATTCCGTCTGTTTGGTCACGTCCCTCGTCCTTCTTGTAAATATACTTTTCGGGTGTCGAATTTTTTTTCCTCTCGTCGTGTCTCAATTTTCGAGCGCCGCGAGTGTGCCAACCAGCCAGCAACATCAACAACAACAACAACCAACACACCATTTTTATAAAAAAATTTGTGCGACTAATTCACCACCAACCAAGTGGATTACAACCCTTCTCGCTATAAAAAAAGTGTTAATTTATTATCAAGTGCATTAACGGCTTAAATTTTGCAAATTTCGCAAATGTTGGCGCGCTTTGTAGTTTGTTGGGTTTGTGAAGAACAGTTTTAGTTGGTTTGGTAGTGTGCGGTTCGTTCTTTTTTTATGTGTGCGTGCTGAATCGTAAAGTAGTAAAGTATATTTCGGCCAATTTTTGTGAGTGGTGTGTGTGGATTACTCTGCGGCCGCCTGGAACCGTTAACGTTATGCATTTCGTAAAGAAAAAAGGAAAAATTCTTCTTCACAAACCAAAACGGTGACGACTTTCCAACAAAAAAAATAATAATAATTTTTTTTCAATTATTATTATTATCACTGTTGATAATAACCATTCAAATTTTTATATAAATTAATTTTATATAAAGATAAAAACTTATTTTTAAGTGACTAGTGCAACAAATTAAATTATTGGATTATCATTATCACACACACACAAGACACACAATTCGACAGAGTTGGAGAAAAACTTGCAGCGTGAGTATGCATTTCCTTGTTGTATGTACTATTCTTTCCTTGACCGTATGCTACTACTACGGTTTTATTTTTCACTCTGAAGGACAACTACATTGCTTTCATCTAAGGATCAATATCCTCTTATACATATATATATAGTTTAAATAAAAATTATAACAAACAAAATTGAAGCGCGCGCGCGGTTTAGTGTTTTTCACAGCATTGAATCCTTGTTTCTTTTCTAACTATAAGTTAGAGAAAAACCAGTAAGTTGTAAGTGGAACAAAGTCATTTGGTAGATACTACTAACGATGCATTCTTTTTTCCATCTTAACTATTTGATGGGTGTTTTATTCTTCCACTTCTTTAACTTGGCAGCGTAAATTATAATATTGTTAAATGCAGTTTAAGCGCGCAAATTACTAATTTAACATTAGCTAATTGGTTGTGTTATAAAAACAATGAAATTTGAAAAAAAAGTAAAGCAAAACATAGTGAGTAAAAAATATAGGTCATCAGCATTAATGCGCGCATTGTTTTCAAATGCCCCCCAATAAAATTTCAATTGATAGTTTTGACACCACCCTATAGGTTACCAATGTAACCAATTTTCATATATTTAATTTTTGGATTATTTGTAAATTTGACACATATAAAAAAATTTAGTAGTTCATGATTTTGCATATTTTTTGTCCAATGTGTATGTGATGAAATTTAAGCTGGTTGCTGGTTCGTAAGTTTAACCGGAAGATCAAGAGCCGGTGTCTGGTCCGGAGGCTAATATTCTTGCACACACCGAAGAATACTTAAGAGTTTCGGGCAGCGGCGTAGAGGGGGGAACCCGGAGTCGCTCACGGGGGGCTAAGTAGTACAGTGACCTACTTTGGCAGTGACGCGCATACTTACTACCTTGTCCGGGTGTATCTTTGTCTTATAAGAATTTTTTTGTTGTTGTTGTTGTTAAAGGCTATTTTTTCTTTGTTACTTACACATACGAATGCAAGAAGAAAATCATGCAAAATATATAATTCGAATACACGATATAAATCATTAACTGTTCTTTACACCTACAAATACAAAATACATGTCCCCCACACAGACACACGTATTTGTAAAATTTAATTTAATTTAACAATGGAACAGCGGGATTTATAGAATAGATAGATTTAGCAATTCACCGGATTCAATATTTTCCTATGCGCTGGAAAAGCGCGCATATAATATTACTATTTAAAATATAGCCAAGTCACAACAGCCAACAGAATCTGATGAATCCAAACGAACGAACACACCTATTGACACATTCTTTACAAATTATACCATGCAAACATATACATATTATTAAATTAAATTGACAAAATAAATTAGAACCAAATATACATATATACAACAACAGAGAAAAGTACAGTTAATGCGAAAAATCATAAGGGTTTTCTTTTTCATATATATGTATATTATATATTTGTTGACAAGCGTCATTAACAATTTTAACCCGCACATCACAGTATACCAGATGATTTTAACCCAATTCGATAATAAACCGTTAAAACATCATATATGTACATACAACATGTACATACATGAGTATATATATTTACAAATCAATAAATTATATGCGAACTATGAATAAAAAAATATGGTTTCGGTTATAATAATTCTGGGTTTTTCTTGCATGCAATGCTTGTTGTTGCACCATCATCAACAACAGTGCTTCTTGCATAACGCGCGTAAAATATTATATTAAAACTGGTAAATTCTATGACTAAACAAATTAAGAAAATTTCGCGAAAATTCTATACCAACCATACCACACTGCTACTTTCTCTTCGTTTTATTTATTTATTTGTTTGTTTTGTACAAAAGTTCGCTGATCGTGTCGCCGTGCAGATCGCGCCCGGTAAAATGAAATAAATAAAAAAAAATCTACCCGGTTTTGTTTATTCAAGTGCAATAATCAAAAGTTTAATTATGTTTGTGGGTCATGCGACCTATGAAAATCAGTACATAGAACAACATTAAAATAAAATTCACTTTCCGTTAACGGAATCGCATTCAATTTGCTATTCTTGCTGCTTATGTCCAACATGACGCACAAAATACCGCTAGCTTTTCAATATAATTATAATAAAAACAACATTGAAACGAACGATCCAACAACAGCACACCAGCAACAATAAAAGTGGGATTTAAAAGCGCGCAAGCTGGTGGGGGCAGCAACACCAAAGCCAAGCCAAAGCAAGTGGGAGCACCAGAACGTCTGCAGTTTATGTATTCTTTACATCCAGTCCAGACGGAAGTATGTTAGCAGTACTAGAAATCCCCTCCATCCCATCTCTCTCTCACTCGATCAACATGTATGATTTTAAAAACGGGGTAACGGTACTTATTCACTTCCACTAGTACCCTGATGACACACAAGAAGCGTAATTATGTTTTTTTATGCGTTTCGTACGTATATATAAAAAAAATGTGTCGTTTGCTGCGGTTTATGGTTACGAGTTATTCACTTGTTTTTTATTATTATTATTATGATTATTATTATCTATGTATATATATATTTATAGGATTTAAACAAAATCATGTTGTTTTCTATTCTCTCCACTATTCATTAGCGCTTTTTATCTCAACCGATTAAGTATTATCAAAAAGAGAAAATGTAAAACAAGTGCATTTATAATGCAATCGTAGTTGTCCGAAACAATTTTCATCCATCTTCTTTTTCTTCTTCGATTTTCTCTATACCTACAGTGGTACCTCGACATACCACCTTAGTACGTTCCAAATGTTTGGAGGTATATCAAAAATTCATTACATTTTTGAATATAGAATTATTTGTTCATATAAATCAATCACCTGAGTAGTCATATATCGAATTGGACGTACAACGAAAGGAGGTATATCAAGGTTTCACTGTACCATCAAGTTGATGTCAAAGTAAATGCAAATAAGTTGCTAATAAGTTTGTTTTGTTTAGAATATGCAAATCATTAATCCCTTTGAAATGAACTTGATGGTATTCACCTCTACTCTGTAAAGCAATATGTACCATAGTTTTTTTTCCTCTTTTTGGCTTTTTCAGACTTGCGTGTAAATACTTTATGCAAACTATAGAGTAAAATATACCTACCTACCTACTACCATGATGGAAAGATGATGCCGCTGATAGGTTGTTACTAAATTTAAAACAAAAACAAACAAAAAATAATAAAAAACTAGTGTGGAGTACCCGGAACGCATCTGTGCCACCAGCAGCATTGCAATCGTAGATGGAAACAATGAAATATCCAAACGTATCAGGCGGCAGTAATATGGCGGTTAGTGGAAATGGGTCGCATGTCGACGAAGTCGACTCGCTGTTCACCTCGTCCTGCTGGCAGAATTCCTCCAACGAATACATGGACCACAAAATCATTCTTGAGAGTTCGATAAGCAATTTAAATTCCGACAAATTGCTGCTTGGATCGCCGATACACGACAGCGAGAGTGAAATAGCCACAAAGGCAACGATGGACGCTTTGGACAATTTGCTACTATCTCAACCAATTAATAGCAGCTTGGCCGAACTGAAACCGTTGCCCCCATTCACAGGATACACGGCAAATTTAAGCATAAACGGTATACAAGGACACCATTATCATGCGATTGCGCAAAGAATTCCCGAAGAGAATAATAATACGTATAATAATTACAATGAACAAAATATAGTGTCTAGTTCGACGTGTAATACGAGTGCCGATTCGGCGGGCGATAACGGCTCAAAGACAATTTACTCCGTCGACGAGGTGGTCAAATTAGGTTATCCGGATTGTGTGAACGCTGATTCGGTGTCGAGTGCAAAAATCTACGACGATTGCGGGCATCCGAATGCGGATTCCGGCACACCAATCAAAACGGAGATCGCCGAATACGATATATCGTCGATTGAGGATATCGCCGCCATTATTGGTTCGGCGATCGCCGACACCACGGTGCCGAACGCGCAACCCGACCAGGAGGACGCAACAGGATCTCGTGACTCGTGGATGGATCTCGATGCATGGATTGATGGTGCATGCGTCGATCAGCAAAAGAGTCTTATCATTACACAGGACGGGCTATCCGAGTTTGTCGTACCAAATAACGAATTCAAGTCGTCGCAGCAGCAGCAGCAGGTCGAGTACACCAAGATCCAGCAGCAGCAGCCGCAAAGCGGATCGACGCTGCAGAATCTCCTTACGCACGGCTACATGCCGCTGTTGCAAAATCGGCTGCAGAATGGACCGCCGATCAAGCAGGAGGTCCCGAGTTCGACGAATTACAATACAGATCTAATATCCACTTCTAGTCCACCGTCAAACGTAGTCTCAACCACCGATAATTTAATGCTAACGGTCAATGGGCGATTTCTGCCGCAGTACGGCGTCCATAGCGGCATGAACGACGACCGAATACGTAGTCCCGATCTGCTAGGCCAAAACTATCCGCACACGACGACAACGACACCGAACGCGCCGAAAAAGTCGCGAAGTCGGGCGCAGAAGAAGCAGCAGCAGCAGGCGGCCAGTTCGACGATATTTCAAAGTGAACAGAATTTAGGACTGTTAGGTAAAGAAAAACCGGTTCACAGATGCAACATATGTAATAGAGGATTTTTAAATAAAAGTAATATAAAAGTACACTTACGCACACATACAGGTGAAAAGCCTTTCAGATGTGATACATGTGCTAAAGCGTTCCGGCAGAAGGCACATCTACTCAAACATCAACAAATACATAAACGAATTGGAAGGGATTGATGATTTTTTTCAATTTTCACGCACATTTGCAATTTTTCTAATGTAAGGTAAGCGAATCTCACAAAAAAATTAATTTATGATATACCTACTTATTATTTTATTTCCAAATTCTCTAAATCATCAGTATTAGGCTAGCAAATAAACATTTCAATTGGCGTTACATTTCGAAAGTGGCAAATGTGTTTTGAAGAGGGACAAATCAAATAATATTAACATATCTGTGTTGCTATTATTTCGTTTGCACTATAAAAGAATCACATCTCCCTTTGTTTAATCTCGTGCTATAATGAAAGGTACCTCAAATTATCAATTATTATATTCCTAAATTGTGGACAATGTGCAATGTTATTTAGTGAGCCGGTGCATATGCATTCACAACGAATTATATATTTGTACATAGATATAACAATCAATATGAAAGAAAATGAAAAGAAAGAAAAAAAATATAGAAAATTTCTATAATATCTGTGTTTGGATGGTGGCATTTCGATGATGATCCTTGCACTTTTAGACTCTTTTTTTTAATTAATTTATAATAAATATTAAAGCAAAAAATATTTAAATAACTTAACAAATTTCTATTTAATTCTTTCACACCTATTTTTTTGCTTTTGTTTTAATAATACATGATTTTTGTTTTTTGAATTGTATATAATTATTTCTATTGTTTCTTTAATTAATCCTATTTAAATTTAAGTAATATTTATTTTGTGTTTATGTTTGAGATATTTCTTTAAATTATTCCTTTGTGTGTGGTTTTCAATACGGTATGAATGATTATATTTTTGTTTCGTCTATTAATTTATATTTATCAAGGATTAAAATAAAACATAAAAATTGAATTTCTCTTGTATTTCTCAGGTGAATTTCTATTTTTCTCAAATTAATATATAAGACAATGTTCTTGTGATAGACTACTTAATATTTAAGTAAAGTATTTTGTTATTATACAATATTGTTGACAAGAACACGTTTGTTTGTACAAATGTTTACTTTGTACAAAAAAAAGAAATTGATTCAAAATGATTATGACTATATGAACATAATAATGCAACGAATTTTTTTCTTGTTGTGTATTATATTGTAAAATTTTTCTAGTTTAAACAACAAAAAAAAACAAACCAATTCTTGATTTCCTTCTATATTTAAAAAAAAAACTGATTTAACTTGCAGTAATAATACAATTAAATAAGACAAAAAAAAAAACGTAAAATTGATGATCTCAAAACTTGAAAGAAGCAGTCGCGTCTGCGCTCGATTCAATTTGTTTGCACTTCAGCGCACCCGTACTACTATACTATACATTTTCAGCTGAAAATATTCTTTAAAAAATTTTTATACATCATTCACCTAAACTAAAAAACAACATTATTATTCCAACCGATTTTTCTCTATAACTACTACTTTTGTTTATATAAATAATTAATTAATATATAAATAAGAAAATAAAAAACTTGTGTGATAAAATGAATATATAAATGAAGAAATTAGAATTATGTATATATAAAGAAAAAAATATTTTTGTTATATATGTATACAGAGAGAGAGCAAAAAAGCAATTTTGCAATATTCTTACAGTACATTTTATAATAAGCACAATAATAATTCAATTTTTTGTTTTTCATATTTCAGAGAAAAAGTTAAAAAAATTTGGCGCTTTTTTGAATTAATCATTTTAATTTTGTTTATTTTTTGTTTGTGTGTATAGAAGAAAATAGCAAATAAGTAGCATATATATACAAAATATGAAATTTTTGTCTCTTTTTTTTTGTTTAGTAATGTATAATTTAATTTTGTGTCTAGTTAAGCTTAAATTAATTATTTGTTATTATTTTATTGTTGATTATTAATTAATATGTTGTATTATAAACACCATTATTTTTAATATGAAAATTTTTTAAAAGATTTTACTTTGTTTCATTCAACAAATTCAACTCAAAAATTGTAGAAATTCAAAATATAATCAGAATTTCAGGATTTGCAAAGTAAGAAAATAATAAATTGATGAATTTTAATGTATTTAGGTCATCATTAGAACTGCAAGTGTGGTATTAGTGAATAAAGAAGTTGATTTTAACCGAATTTTATTAAAAATTTTTGTCTTTTGCTTCTGTTATGCAAAAAAATTAAGAAAAAACAAACATCTTCTTGATTGTTCATAAATGTAACACTTACAGTTCTGGTAAATGTCGAATTTCGAATATCGAATGTCGAATGCACCAATTTATTTATTTTTTTAATGTTTGTTTAACATAAACTTTATTAATTAATCCTACAATTATGATTATATTTCTTTCAATAATATATCAATATATAATTTATCAAAAGATTGCAACTTTTTTAAGCAATTTGAAAATATATGACATTTTTATTTTCTGTGCCTGTCTGTGTATGTACACTCGTATAATTTATAATCATTTTAATTTGTTTTGTTTCTAGGATAAACTACTGCCATTCATACATCGTTTGATGACATTATAAAATGATTTTCTCTTTTTTGCAGCAGCAAGCAGCATACGCTTTATAGAAAATTGCGCGCAGCGCACCGTTAAATTTCACCAGAAAGTATTTTTTTCCTTCTTCTTCTTTCTTCTGCGTTTTAGATTTTAGGTAAAGTAGCTAATAAAAAACAAATTCAACATGATTGCTTTTTGCAGGATGTGGATTTTCGGCCCCGAATGAATGAAGAAAACCGTATCTATATATTTAAGTTAGAAAGAAAAAAAAACGGAAATGAATTTATGATTAGTTGTGGATACAGCAGACACGTTTATTAAAACTAAACGGATTTTAATTTGCGCGTATTAATGATTAATTAATTATGTGGCACAAATTTCACTAATTTTGTTCGATCTTAA
Source organism: Adinopsis sp. GC000173 (assembly GCA_030264715.1). Lineage (NCBI taxonomy): Eukaryota > Metazoa > Arthropoda > Insecta > Coleoptera > Staphylinidae > Adinopsis > Adinopsis sp. GC000173. The sequence continues at coordinate 14,900 of JARJDW010003093.1, forward strand.
CGACGACGCGCGCTGCCTGGCTAATAAAAATAAACTAGTTTATATACGACGACGTACGATGCGATGAAATTTCACTGTTTTTGGTTTGGGAAAACATTTTTTGCTTCGCGTAAAAACTCTGATTATCGTTTAATGTACTTTTTTCCTTCAGGTGAATTTTTCAGTACACATAAAGAAATGTAACAAAGATTTTTAAAAAAATAAGTTTACAATGAAATTTCACTATTTTTGGTTTGAGAAAACATTTTTTTCTTCTTGTTCGCGTAAAAACTGCAATTTGCGTTTAGTGTACTTTTCCTCCAACGTATATTTTCCAGCAAAAAAAAATCAAATGAGTATTGGTTGATAAAAAAGCTAGTTTACGATGAAATTTCAATGTTTTGGTTTAGGAAAACCTTTTTTCTTCTTATTCGCGTAAAAACTCTGATTGTCGTTTAATGTACTTTTTCCCCTCAACATAAATAAAGAAATTTAACAAAACAACGAGATAAATTGATGAAATTTCACTGTTTTTACTTCTTCAACACAAATTTTCCGAGGTAAAAAAAGTTTAAATAGAAATTTTGCACGTTGAAATTGATAGGAAATAAATAACAATATAAAAAATCATGTTTAAAGTATGTTGAAATTTAATATAAATGATTGTTTCAGAAGTTGAAGCACACACTCTTATGGATAAGAAAGAGAAACGCTCGTCGTCGTGTGCACGTCATGGAATGTGTTGAAAAAAAAACATCAAAAACGTATGATAGCATTTGACATAGATATTCATTTGTTATAGTTGATTGCGCGATTGCAATTTGCGATAAATTATAAAAATGTTTTGGCGTGCATTTAGGCTATATAGAGTGTATATACATGATACAGCTCAATATATCAAAAATATTGTGAGATCATGATTCCTATTTGGCCTCAATGAACCACACGCCTTCGTGTCTGAGGTTTTGTTTTTCAGACCAGTTCTTCGCTTTGTAGACCTTTAACATTAAGCAAAATCTCTATAAAGATGATGATGATACTTTGGTATCTGTCCTCATTCGCGCACCATGTCCGTCATTGCGCGCTGTGTTGCTTGCTTGTAGGAAGCATGTCCGCATAGTTCCCCTCCCCGCCGCACCGCCGCCCGCCGCCCGCCTTCTTCTTTTTCTATGTCCCCCCGAGAATGAGAGACCCCCTTTTTAACAACAACAATCTTCATCTTCATGGAAGTATGTCGCGTTCCACTTCTTCTCTCCTCATCAACAAGCAGTGGCGTGCGACTTTATCATTATTATATTACACTATTGTATATGTGGATCAATACCACAATTCTGAGAGAGCAAAAGAAATCATCAACATCGAAAAACAACAACAACAACAACAACAACATCACCACGAATAATAATCAGCTTATTCATCATATACAAATTAATTAATTAATTATTGCTCTTTTTTACATGGTTTTAGGTTTAATTAATGTGAGACATGATATTGAAGGCTTTGATCGAGCTGCGCTTTCAGGACATCAATGAAAGGTAATTAATACATTTGATAGAATTGTTAATTGCAACAATTTAACAATGCATGTTTTGCAATTTGTCGGGGCAATTCTCTAGGGAACATTCCTTCGCTTCTAAACTCACAAATAACGCACGCGCTCGCTCATCTAAGCGCAAATTTTCTTCTTTGTTTTTCATCCAGGGGATTTTTGGAGCGTTAGCTTTTTATATACCTACTCCAGTATAATTGTTAAATCGTTTTCAGAGCGGAATTGCGCTGCTTTGATAAAATGCTAAAACTATGGGAAAATGATTTAACATCTAATATTTGTATAACTTTCTTTTTATCCTCGCGCTAACCTACATTTTAAAATTGCAAACAAGTGTCAATAACAATTATTTATTTAAATCACACACACACACACAGACACACAAAATGCTTTGCTCGCACTCAAACGACAATTGAATTAACCTGGTAGATGATAAATTTGATGGATTTGTTATTATTGTCTCTATCTATCTATCTATCCATCGAATTGATTTAATAGGTTATTCAGTCGTTTTAGTCGCCTAATGAAGAACTACTGCATTCGTATATATATGTATATATAAAGTTGGTGGCACATAAGGAGAAATTGCTGACCTTGTTACATGACCTAGAAATGAAAGGCATACATACTACTTATACACACTCGTATATTGCTGCCATAGCGCGCGCTATGCAATGTTTGTATGCATAAAAGACAAGAGCAACTTTATGTTCAATTGAAATGATGGCCCCATTTTGGCAGAGTTTGTGTTATTACTTGGCAGAAATTATTAAGCCGCACACACAATTATTATTTTCTTTTGTTTGGCCGTTTTATTGATAATATAAAAAAAGTAGCAAGGTCGTATAATCTTTTTCTTTTATTATTATTTCTTCTTCTACTCTATTCATTAGCAACCAAAAATTCTGTGCTACTTTATGCAAAAGGAGAAAGCAGTGCGATTAAAATGCGTAAGATTAGTTTCTAATATTTGAATAAAACCCATTAGAATGTTGATGTTTCGAATGTATAATATTTTATTTTAAATTGAATGTCAATGTTATAGATAAGTCCTTATGTGTAGTAGTTATTAAATTTTACATTGAACATGAACTTGAATTGTATGTGTGTGTGTTGATTCTTATCATCATATCAAAAATATTGTGTCACCTGCTCTAAACATCCATTGTATGCAACTATTTACACAACACAATACACATTGATGGATATAAATAGAGCATCAACGATTTTATGGGGACAATTATTTAGTACACTTCTACTTACAATATAACTTGCGACATCTGTGAGTCGCACTGCAAAGCGTCGACTCATTTTAATCAAATAAATTTGGAACGCAGCTTTCTTAAAGATTGACATGTGTCAACAACTTCACTTTAGTTTATTTAATAATGTGACATAAGGAGTTAATTATTTAAAGTTGCTGCACTTATTACTAGGATTAAATGTTAACTATGCAAATAAATTTCGATTCAAGTTCCACGTTTTATATTCCCTTATAGAAACAAAGTAATTTTTAGTTATGAGAGATTTGAGGTTAGGATGGCTATTTGTTGTTATTATTTTACTATTGTATTCATTCGAAATTCATAATTTATATACCAAATTGAACGAATTGAGTAAGTGCCGTCTATCATTATTTAATCTGTATTACATATTGTTCGTTTTTAGTCCTCAAGGAACAAAATGGAAATGTGCAACAAGTTGTAAATAAAAAATTATTAAACGAGAATGACGATGTTATTGTTATCTACAACCGAGTGCCAAAGACTGGTTCTACAAGTTTTGTTGGAGTTGCATACGATCTATGCAAGAAAAACCACTTCCATGTTTTACATGTTAATATAACTTCAAATAATCATGTTTTATCGTTGGCAAATCAATATAATATTGTTAAGAATATATCGAATTGGGACTCGATGAAACCAGCTTTGTACCATGGACATTTTGCCTTTTTGGATTTCGCGAAATACAGCACAAAGAAGCCACTTTTTATAAACCTTATAAGACGGCCGCTAGACCGACTTGTATCTTATTACTATTTTTTACGCTATGGTGATAATTATCGTCCTTATTTGATAAGAAAAAAACATGGCAATACAATGGTAAGAAATCCAATCAAATTAATGATTAACAAAATTGAATTAAAATTGTTGTTTACAGACCTTTGATGAGTGTGTTGCCAAAAATCAACCAGACTGTGATCCAAATAATATGTGGTTGCAAATTCCTTTCTTTTGCGGCCATGCCGCTGATTGTTGGTAAGTGCATCATCATATCTAAAACAAACAATGAGATAAATAAAATGAAATTGTTTTTTAAGGAAACCGGGTAATCGATGGGCGTTAGCCGAGGCAAAGAAAAACTTAATAGATAATTACTTATTGGTTGGTGTGACAGAAGAATTAAATGACTTTATCTATTTATTGGAACAAACGCTTCCTAGACTATTTAAAGGTGCTACTGAATATTTTCTAAATAGTAATAAATCGCATTTGCGTCAAACTGTACAAAAACAATCTCCTTCCGATGCAACTATTAGTAAGATTAAGAACCATATTGTTTGGCAGATGGAAAACGACCTATATGAATTTGCACTCGAACAATTTCACTTCATTAAGAAGCATAGTGATAAGAAACAGAATTTCATGTATGAAAAAATTCGACCAAAATGATTTTTGCACGTTATATTCTGACTAAACAATTCAACTTGCCATAATTAGCAGAATTATTAGCAAACGTATAACAATTAGCTATGGATGACAAAATTCAATTAGATTACTATACGAAATGTTGATTTAGTTTTACTAGTTACTTTAATTTTAAGTAAGAAACTTTCATTATTTATCGATTCAGACATTTATTTTTAGAAAATTATAATTTATAGCCAAGTATGGTTATTAAAATCATGAAAGCATAATTTAAACACATACAAATTGAAAGTGGTATCAAGTATTAAAAAAAAAGTTTTACGCATTATAATTAAATAATAGCTGCTAGTTTATGTTGTATTATTAAATTTTCCATTTGGGCTTTTGTTTAAAAATAAATATTAACAATAGGTTTATTTTGAAATGAATGTTTGGCATAGTTTATCTTACATAATAAGTACATTTATTTATAAATATTGTTATTTCATGTAATCCACTTTTAATACGATTTTAATAACTATAAAATAGATCAGAATCTTGAGCTGTAGTAGCGCTGAGTTTGTACACTAATCATTTATCTAATAAATTGCTAAATCTATATTTCTATTATTGATGCATTTGTAGCGATATTACATCACATTTATACGTACTTACTTTGAATACATTCCGAGACTGCTCTGGTACTTTAATAGACTTCATAAACAAAATGAGAAATACTTAATTTTGTAACAATTTAACAGAATCTGCATACTGTATTCATACATAGGATACATACGTATGTATATTATATGTAATAAAAGTAATAAAGAATATTAAAGTGTGATTAACAACTTAATGCGTTTAATTACTATTCTCTTATTTTGCACGTTATCATTTATTAATTATTCATTAACATTAAAAGTGTAAAAACGCAAGGTGTATTAAATAGAAAGCTGTTTTATTGCTTGCAGAAAATTTCATCATTTTTTTATCATAGCAAATTATTAATTGTTAGTTTTCCAATACACTAAAATCCCGTATAACAAATCCCTGGTATAGCAAATTATAGTTGGTAATTAATAGTTGTAGTTACTGCAACTTAATAAGCTCTAAGATGCGTCACGGTTCGATATAATAAAAACCAAATATTCTATAGAATCTAATAGGAATTTAAAAAGATATTAATAATTCAGAAGCATATTCTTAATAAAAAAGGGATTTTTTACGTTAAGTTGATTCATTTTTGTACAGATTGAACTAAAAATTAACATAATTAAATAAAAAGCCTAGAAAGGAACTTAATTCAGTTTATTTCTATATTTTTTAAATGCATTTTGTGTGTATTTTGTAACGACATGTAAAGAATTGCGCTTGTCATACCAGGTCTACTTGTATTTTATACTTTTATTAAAATAATCAGGTGTTTGGCCTAAAATGTGATAGTACAAAATAGACTGTAACTTTTTTAAACACCATACAACTTTAAGGATTGTTAGGCGACCCTCTTCTGCCTCTACTCATAGAAAATAATAAAATAATAAATTAATTAAATGTAGAACATCTGGTCATCTTACTTTAAACGCAACTATGTATTTACATACGTGTAAAATAGCAATTCATGTAATTAATAATTAAAAATCAAAATTCTACGCAATAAAATTATGTTTCAAAGTAAAATGTACACTTCTGTTCTGTTTGTTTTACTCTATCATTATAACTCATTTGACCAATTACTAAACATATCCCTGTACTAGTTATATACAGCGAAATTGCGTTTCAGTTTATATTCCTAGAACGAAACGAAATAATAAAGAAATCAAAGATTGATTAATAAAAAATATTTATTTGACATTCCAGTCTAGTTTTTCATATAATCAAACTATTAAACACCGTAATTTTGTTAAACGTGTATTTATTTCTCGAAGTTTTTTGATGAATAATTAAGACACTCGCTGTTGGGTTTTGTTTAATAAATATGAGGTTAGCATTTCCAAAAAAGGGGATGTATTTATTTAAAATTATTTTTTCTGAAAAATGTCGCTTAGAATTACTAAGGGACAATTGTTCTTGGAATAAAATATAAAGATTAATTGCAGTGTAGATCATAAAAGTTGCATTTCAGCGTGAAATAATTTTGTTGCACGGGTAGAAGATGTCGTTATTTCTGTATAAATAATTAAGACATTAGTTTTCCGTTTAATAAGGATGAGGTTAGCATTTCCAACAATATGATTATTAAATTACTAGAATGGGATGTACTTATTGAAAATGCTTTCTTCTGAAAAAATATTGCATTGCATTACTAATTGACAATTGATCTTGGAATGAAATATTAAAATTCAATGCTATAAAAACATTAATTGCAGTGCAAATCATTTCAGTTGTTGTGTATTATTAAAGTTGCATTTCGCCGTGAAATATTAAAGATGTTCTAGAATGTAAATTCTGTAGTAGCTGGTAGTATAGTAAATTTATTGGAAATATTTAATAACACCAACCGCCAACATTCTCCGCCACATCCACCTTCCTCGATCCTATTGCCTGGCGGCAAAAGGGGGCAGGCCGCACGTATAATGAGTAACATTTCATGTCTTTAATGTGCGGCTTGGAATAAAAAAAGCCGAAATTAATTATTCTGTCAACGAAACGACGTAATTGAAGGCTGCTACATATCAAATAAACGGTAATTAAGAACAGAGCGCGATTAATAATTGAGATGACATAAAACATATGTATGAGCAAATACTGAGAAAACAAATACGTTTTACTTAAAAGTGGAATGGAATGGGCAAGAAGAGGGAGGAATACGAGAGCGTAGAATGAAAATTGAGACGTATGAAAAATTCAAATGTTTGCTTGCATGTGAAATATGAATAATAATTTCTAGAACATTGTTCAATTATTTAACAGACGGTAATAATAAGTTGTGTGAAAATAGTTTTATTTCTGACTTAAATAATTCATGTCTAAATGATACAATTATTTTCCAATGGAAATCGTGTTGATGAAAAATGAATATAATTGCGGGGACGCTATTTCATATCTACATATACATATTCTGATAATTATCAACGCGAGCGTATAACATATAAGCAATCTTTGTTAACACCGTCGTATTAAGTCGAGATTGTTATTTTGATAAGAAGCGATAAATTATAAATTAGCCTAAATAGAAGCGAAAATGGTTGTTGTATGCGTAATTTTATTGATAGTATCAAATTTCAAATTTGCATCGCCGAAAAATCTTTATGAATAAATTTTAATTAATTATTCTGTTGTAGAATTATAAGCAACATTTTTTTTTAATTAAATTTGACAGTAAATGTTAACACTCTAATTTAAATCAAGCTAGCGCCAAAACAACAAAATGTAAATAACTATGGCAACAGCTTCTCGTTAAACAACAGTCATACGAATTCATAATACATATAATAAAATGCAACAAGAGTTTTTTGGTCTTATTAGTTAAAATCAATTCAAACAAACTATAAGCCAAACAGTAAATATATATTTTTTTAAAAACCTTTTTTGGAAAAATTCGATTGAAGTATCATTGTATATCAAGAAGTAAAAGCTTCGAGTAAGAAAGGACAAGAAGATAAATTTGTGAATCCACGTTTTTTAAACAGAGTTAATTGTATTTATGAGTGGTTAATTATGTTATGTTCGTATATCTTGAACCTCTTTAGTGTTTATTTGATTTATACGTGACTAATCAGGCTCATAAGCGTTAAAATAAACTAAGTCCGTTTGGCATTATCTTGTAAAGATATATTGTTTTTTTGGTAATATTAAATCTAATCCTTCGATAAATTTTTCACACTGCTTAATTGAATTCTCTTCATATTAAAGTCAAAGTAATTTCAGGCTTTTCTTGATTTATTTTACTACATTAATTAAAATATCAACTTAAACAAACATCTATGTAATGTAAGATCAACTACAAAGAGAGCAAAGTTTCTTTTTATGCCATTTCATATAAATTTAGTACAATCAGTTTTTGTGGTTTCCCATCTCTTGGGACAAATGATAACATCATTTTAACCAAAGTGTCATGTCAAAAAACTGGCTCGTTTAGGCGCAGTTCAAAGATCACGAAACGTTAATTGTAAAGATACCAGGAAATGAATGAAGTTAATTGAATGGTTTGTTTAAATAATTCAACAGATATCTAATTAGATAATTGTTCATGTTGCTTCTTTTATTCAATGGATTAACTTCATTTTTACCTTTGTCAATATAAGTATTTTCTAACATAAATAGTTTCTTTATATGGCTATGCTTTCTTTTAATTTAATTAGATTGTAACAACCTATCTTTTCATTAAATAATTATTAGTATAAAAACATAGGTGCAGCTTTTTGATTGTATCTTTCAACTTCCCGCATATAATAATAATCATATTACAAAAACGCCTTAATTTCATTGACTTTATTAGGAATTGAACAAAATTTATTTTTCATTTTTTGAAATATATAATTTAGTAATGAATTATTGCTTCCCGAACACGACGTTTTTTCTTTCTTTAAAGAATCTATCTTATTTGAACATCGTAATTATGTATTGAGGTTTATATGTCAGATAGTTAAATTATTGTCATTTGAATGTTTCAACTACAGGTATGATACTTTTTTGAAACTAAAAATACATCCAAAACATCGAATACAGTGAGTGTATTATTAAAGCTTGTTAATATTCAAAAGTATTCAACAAGTTTGAGAAGAATATTTCAGACACATATATTAAATTCATGATATTAAGCCGCTTCATCAAAAAGCTACTTTTATTTTCGATTCAATAAAATAATTATATAATAATGCAGCTCAAAAGTCTAAAAAAATCAGGTACAAGATAAACAGCAATCATTATAGCAAACAGATGATGTTTATCTATTATACTGTTTTAAGATTAAATAGAAAAGTCTCTAAATTATTACAATATCGGTTTTGGTGTTATACAAGTATAGTAACTGGAACTTATCAAAAGTAGAGCGTGTTACTTACTAATGTTTTAAAGTCAAGTTTATATTTACCCAAAATTACTTACATTTTTAATGACTAACCAATAATATTATAGATAAGTTTGGGAATTAATTCGCAAGCAAGGCAGGTTGGAGCCCATATTTAGTTAAGGTCCACAAATCATTTTTTGGAGTAAACCTTGTGACATTTTGCAATTTAAATAAGTTTCCTAATAATAACTAACTTTAAAATGATTTTCGTTTTAAAATCATTATTTTTATCTAATTATTTTAAACGTATATGTTTGGAAGAAATATTAACGCTAATTCATTGATTTGGAGGCTATGAAAGATGTAGGCAAGTTACGATGCTTGCAGCCAGTTGCTTCTTTCCTACTAAAGCAAGAAAACTTTGTTGCATTTTTAAATAATTTCTAAAATATTGCTTAAAAAGCCAATTTTATTTAATTTTATTGTAAAATAAACACGTAGAATAGATATTTAAGAGTTATGTAATTATTATTTATATTCTATTTACGAAATAATTGTTTCAATATTTGTGGTATAAACTTATGTATCATTATTGACTCTAATCGTATTTATTCAATCCAAGATGTGAATGACACAAAAATTCGACTAATAATGCTTTAATAACCAATTTTGAAGCATATTAATTGAGGATAGGATCAAGGCAACGACTGTAAAGACAACAAACATTAAAATTTTGTTTAAATTTCGAATTCAGAAACCAAACACATACTTTAATCGTGTTTTTTCACTCCAAGGTGTGAATGTCACAGAAAATTCGACTACTATAAAATTTTAATCAATTTTCGAATGTATTAATTGAGATTAGGAGCAAGGCAATGACTGTAAAGACAACAAACATTAAAATTTTGTTTAAATTTCGAATTCAGAAGCCAAATACAACACATAGCTACGTTCTCTCCGTATTATTAACATTACATGCGCATGAATGTGGTCAAGTTTATAGTTATAGTGGCGGTTTACATTTCCATGACGACTGACCCCTACCCCTAAACCATGTATGTTGACCATAGCAAGGTAACAATGCATTAAATATTTAAAAACCCTACCATTTTCACGGCTTTCCCAACATAAAACCATTTAGTACGACGCTCGTTGCCGACAAAAGCGCGACATATTTTCACCGCGTCGCACATACATACGCTCACGCAAAAACAACCCCACAGACAAGCAAAAAACGCGTATCTATATCATAGCTAGCAACTAGCTTTCACCTCGTGGATGCCTTATTGTGCAATGTGTTTTAAGTTCCAACCGGCAAATCGTAATAACAACTCATATTAATACATGGGTTGAAGCTGTGCTTCGATGATAAGGACAAATCTGAAAAGTCGCGCCTGTCGCGTTTTTCTGTAATCATAACGCCACCACCGTCGCCTTCGCCCTTCTTCTCGCCAAACAAGCAACACAGTTCATTGGAATATGGGCATCTGCTTAGATACAGGTGAGCATATTGTATACCTACGATGATTTTCATCTGCCATTGAGCCGAATCGCACCAGCGATTAAATATTAACGAGCGCCGCCGCGCACACAACACGTATTTGCGTGCGTTTTATCTGATCTATGTGTCGCGGACGCATTTCGTCCATCGTCCGTCATCGCAATCTTTTTGTCTTGCAATGAACTTGTCGCTTTGATTAGTCAAGGGCTCGGTGTTTACGCCGCTCAGTCAGACAAATCAAGGCAGCATAGCAATCAATTACCCACACACACACACACACACACACAAGGGCTTCTTCGGCCACACACACCGGGGTTAGAGGGTAATCGATATATGATCAAATTTTGTTGACTTTTGTTGTGTTGCCTTCGAATCAATTAAATATTTATTGCATATGACGTGCTTTTTACCATAAAGTTCAAAACATTTAAATTGTAAACAACTTCGCATTTGAAACAATCAGAAAAATTCAATTTTTTNGTGTTGCCTTCGAATCAATTAAATATTTATTGCATATGACGTGCTTTTTACCATAAAGTTCAAAACATTTAAATTGTAAACAACTTCGCATTTGAAACAATCAGAAAAATTCAATTTTTGCTAAAACACTTACTTTTGTTGAATAAATGTAAAATAAGTGTCAGATTTCGTTTTAATCTAAAAATTAATAAAAAGTGGCTTTGCTTTCAAATTATGAATGTCATTTTTATAGATTAAGTTTTTAACTGAGCAACTAAAAAATGTTTTTCTTAAAGTATAAGTTTTCAACAAAAAACTAGAAATTTTTAAGACCAGATATAAAACCGTTAGTACAAGTCCTAATTTAAGTCCAACCACAAGGCAAGCGGTTTATTATGCATTTGGCTCAATCAAGTCAAATTAAATATTTCATAAATTCAGTTGAAATGACTCAAAAGTTTCTCAAAAATGATATTTGTGGTTAATCTTCAATCCCAAATTTATTTCTGGACAAGAAAATCGAACACCTCTTTCTAGATGGAGGAAGTATGTACATATATTATAAATTTTGTGCTTTTTTTACCATAAAGTTTAAAATATTTAAATTTGGGCTAGTCAACATTTTTCTCCCTAGCTCTCAAGTATGTCTTTCGCAGCAATGTTTTCCCAGCGAAAAAACATGTATCCAATCATGGTAGATCGGTTTCTGAGAGACAAGCATTATTTTTAATCAAATTGTAAAATTATGATCACAGAAATATTAATTTTTTACCAATTTTATATTTAGTATTAGATAGTAGTGGACCAGGTTGAATACCATTGATTTAAACTGTAAATAAGTTTGCATTTTATTCAATTTTTGCTGGTTTTGTTGTAACTAACATACACATAAAAATATAAATCCATATTAAAATTTATATGTATACCTATGCAAGTACAAATATTATATTATAGATTGTGCCTTCTCCTCCTCCTCCTACTCTTCATACTCCTATACGCGATTCGTTTTTCAATAAAAATATAAAAAATTGATTCTTTTGTTGGCAGGTAATAATAAATCAAAATTTTCCAAAAAGAATCAATCAACTATTATTGTTACGTTTAAATAATAAATAATGGAGAAACATTCATTGAAAGGCTGAGGATATAATAAATAATAACAAAAACGTTATTGAAATTTGTTAGAGAATAGGGGAAAATTCAAGTACATACATATTGTACATACATACATGCGTTATTTGTATGTGCATTGGGTATGGGAATTTTTCATGAACAAACACGTTTAAAGCGATTTTATAATAGTTATACATAAATATTAAAAATTGAATTCAAAAGTGGCGTAAAAAAGTGCTCACATCATTATTATAAAATACAAAAGAAAAAGTTTTGAGATCCGGATTACCAAAATCATGTACCAAGAAAATGAAGTTTTTAAATTCTTTTAGAGATGTTAGTTTGAGCAAACCTGAAATTTTCGAGATAAAGTAGCATAATCTAGAGATCTCTTACGTTTTACAATTCTGAATAACCTTTTAATATTAGAATTTTTCCAAGGTTTGTTATTTTATTTGATTAAATTTTAAGAACATCTCATTTTTTGATACAGTGCTTTAAATAATTTTAATTCATGGAATTGTCTATTCTCTATACCTACAGTTAATTAAAATAATGCAATTTATAATCATTAGTTAATGAAGACGTTATAATGATGACATATTACATACAACTATTTTTTATAACAATAGAGAAAAAATAACATTACGTGTTGATATTATATACAATACCTAATTTGTTTACAAATTCTTTAATTGTTACTTTTTAATTTATTAGTTAGTAATTGTAATATTTTATTTACGATATCGTAATCTGTAAATTAATTAGCTTTTTTAATAACTTAACACATTTTATTTAATCATATAATATATAAGTAGTATGTTTTAAAGTGTTTGTTTGATAACATCTTACGTGCTTGAGAATTTCACAACTACAATGCTAGAATTTATGTTTAAAACTACAAGATTTTAACCAAATCGGTAAAAATATTTTTACTTGGATGCATAACGATTGTGAATCTAAAGCGACTGCCAAATTTGTAAGACATAACAGGTTTTCCAAATTTATTATCATCTTTTCATTCTTAAATATTTAGAAAATGACAAATTGCAACAACTAGTAGTTTTCACATACTATACATACTATGATCTAATTGGAAATTTCAAACAATTCGATATTTCCACTTTGGAATGAAATCGAGCATCCGGTCAAGTTCAAACAAAGCATTTATGCAAAATGTGTAAAATGCTATATAGTAGTGTACTAACCAACGTCAAAACAAAGCCGATAGTAAACAACGACAAAAGTCAAACGAACAAAGACACTATCATAAATAAGTTTGATCATATTGTTTGTTGTTGTTAAATATTGTTTATTACTTTAATGCTGTTTTTTTGAATACTCGTGCGGCGCATTCATATTGATCTAGATGTTTTATTACCGAAAAAATAATAAAGCGACACTTAGAATTCGAATAAATTGCTCCTTCGTTCGTTCGTTAATAGCGAAAACTTTGAAAATAATACATTCAACTAATTCTTTATAAGAAATTAGGCACCATTTTTCGTTTAGCCCCCCAAAAAACATTAGATATTAGTTGTTTGGAACTTAAAATCAATGTACATTGAAAGTAATACATTCAACTAACTTTCTTTATTTAACATTAACCAACACTTTTCTTTTTAGCACCTCAAAAACATTAGATATTAGTTGTTTGGAACTTAAAGTCAATGTAAATTGAAAATAACACATTCAACTAACTCTTTATAAGAAATTAGGCAGCACTTTTCGATTAGCCCCCCAAAAACATTAGATATTAGTTGTTTGGAACATAAAATCAATGTAAATTGAAAATAATAAATTCAACCAAACTCTTTATAAGAAATTAGGTAGCACTTTTCGTTTAGCCCCCCAAAAAACATTAGATATTAGTTGTTTGGAACTTAAAGTCAATGTAAAATGAAAATAACACATTCAACTAACGCTTTATAAGAAATTAGGTAGCACTTTTCGATTAGCCACCCAAAAACATTAGATATTAGTTGTTTGGAACATAAAATCAATGTAAATTGAAAATAATACATTCAACTAACTCTTTATGAGAAATTAGGCAGCATTTTTCGTTTAGTCCCCCAAAAAACATTAGATATTAGTGGTTTGGAACTTAAAGTCAATGGAAATTGAAAATAATACATTCAACTAACTATATTTTAAAAGAAATTAGGCAGCGCTTTTCTATAAGCCCCCCAAAAACATTAGATATTAGTTGTTTGGAACTTAAAGTCAATGTAAATTGAAAATAATACATTCAACTAACTCTTTATGAGAAATTAGGCAGCATTTTTAATTTAGTCCCCCAAAAAACATTAGATATTAGTTGTTTGGAACTTAAAGTCAATGTAAATTGAAAATAATACATTCAAGTAACTATATTTTAAAAGAAATTAGGCAGCGCTTTTCTATTAGCCCCCCAAAAACATTAGATATTAGTTTTTTGGAACTTAAAGTCAATATAAATTGAAAATAACAAATTTAACTAACTCTTTTTAAGAAATTAAGCAGCATTTTTCGTTTAGCCTCAAAAAAACATTAGATATTAATTGTTTAAAACTTAAAGCCTATATAAATTGAAAATAATAACTTCAACTAAACTATTTATGAGAAATTAACCAGCACTTTTTGCTTAGCCCCCCCAAAAAAAAAACAAAACATTAGATACTAGTTCTTTGGCATATTCGTAAAGCGCGTTCGAACTTAAAATCAATATAAATGTACACAGCCACATGGAAGCGCACCAACAAATATATGAATCATTTATGTAATGAACGTAAATAATGTAATGTTGCACATATTGTATACTCGTATATATAAGAAATGATAAGTGTGTATATTTATTGTAATTAACGCACGTGTAATTAATAACACATTATATTGATTTCGTAACTTGTTACATTAAAATCATATAGGAGTATATTTTTTATATAACAATTCATTACATGTATATTTTGATATATTCTAGTATAATAGGCAAGGTAATTACATTACTAATTTCTTTGTTTTATTTTATTTATTTAATTATTCGCATAATAAATTAATATTCGTAGTAAATGAGGTGAAGGTACGAAGTAATAGTTGTATTTTTAATGCTAACAAAACAAAATATAAAATTATTTTTACGAATTATTACAGATTGTAGTATATTTATGATTTTGTTGTTGCTTAAATGGTTTTTTTTATTAGTTTGGTGTTGGATTTTTTATCAATTTCAAATTTTTCATTCGCCTTTAAACAAAATAATTAATTTAGTCCATTATTGCATATATTTGCAGTGTGTGTAATATCTACAATTAAAATACTTTTACTATAAATAAACATTAAATTTTCGTCCAAAGTTATAATTATGTGCTATTTAATTTTTATTGATAATTTATTTAAACTATAAAAATATAATGCTTCCCAAACATAAAAAAAAAATATATAATTTAAAAAAAAATCTAAAACGTTATGTGTAATCAATACAAACTTTAATCAACTTTTATTTGGTTGGAAATTGACGCTTATTACCTTTTAACTTTTTAGTAAATATGTGACAATTTTTAAGTAAAAACATTATTTCAATTATAGTATGTAATGCTTACTAAACATAAAAAAGAAATATTTAAAAAAAAATCTAAATTATTGCACGTGCAATCGATACGCGCGCTTTAATCAATTTTTATTTGGTTGGAAATTGACGCTCATTGTTTCACTCGGCCAACGTCACAACAAGCAAAATACATAAATTAACATAAAAATTGCAGACTTTAATTTCACTACACGCAACAAGCACACGGTAGCTAGGTAGCGACCAACGCCAATAATAAAATTTAAATTTCGACTCTCTTCTATATTCGGTGGTGTAGCCACCAGCTTGTTGCTCGCGCCGCGGCCGGTGTGTTTCGTTACATCATAATAAATTTCCCATCAACAAGTAAATGACTTATTTGATATATTTAAATGCAAATTGCTGTGGCGAATACAAAGTGCGTGTTTCGTACTTGGGTACATGAATCGCTCTCCGTCCGTTTATAATCGTAATATTTTATCGCCGCTTTGCAATTATGCCCTGACGCTTAGATGGTACAGTTTTATTGATATGAAAAATTGCAGTATCAAATTCATGTTTTATGCATTATTTTTTGCATCAGGGTTATATAATAATAATAATAATAATTGACTAATTAAAATATTATTAAATCCGGCCAATCCATTATACAAGGGTGCTATGAAAAGTTAAGAGTCTTACTAATAGTTTCCAATTTGTCGTTTTTATTTTTGCCTATCCTATTTCCATTTTTTGAGTGTCTGATACGCCATTTCCCTTTTTTTGTATTTTCGTCGTTATTTCGTAAGTACGATCAAAAAACTGCGATAGAAAAGAGGAAAAAGAAAAGAAAAAAAAAACAAAAAGGAAGAAAAATGTAAAAAAGACGAAACTTTGCAAAATACAGGCAAAAAATGATGATTTTTCTTTGTTTTTGTGCGGAAAGTTTAACGTAGATTCCCATTATTGTATTACCCATTTAAAGAAAATTCCAATAAGTTTATTGTTTGTGTATGCACACAAACGATTTGTATATACATATATGGAAAATACGAAAATAATAAAACTGAACGTATTTATTAACGCCGCGCTGTTGCGCAATTCCAAGTTATAAATTGTTGCAGGTGACATTTTTATTACCTACCGCTTTTTTTCTTATTTTATTGAAAATATAAAATTTAATTTATTCGTTAACGTTAAACACCACGCCGATAATTTATTGCGTTACCTTCGCATCATAAATATTCATTGCGAGCTGCAAAAATGTGCACGAAAAACGCGTATAATCGAGCTTACAGGTTACGTTACGGTTTAATCAACAGATGAAGGTTAATAATTTTTTTCTTTTACATAAAAATTATGCAATTTTATAATAAATTACAAATTTCAAGAAAAATACAACAAAAAAACCAGAAAATTTTGATATTTGCAATAGATTAGTCTTGTCATTGGCACACATGTGTGTTAAAAAGTGTCCAAGTCCAACCCGACTGATCAAATTTTGTTTTGTTATTTTTTGTTGCTTCTTTACAACTTCTTGCTACTGCTGTTTCTACATTTTTTTGTATAAAGTAATTCAATTTTCTATTAGTTATTGTAATACAGGTATACCCCGGTTAACGCTGTTGGTCGGTGCAAGCAACTTGAGCGTAAAGCGAAACAGCGCTAAACGGGGTATAGGTTTTTGTTATACAAATATGTATACAATGTCGACGAGA
>JARJDW010003096.1:0-16686 GCA_030264715.1 Adinopsis sp. GC000173
TAAAGTCTCATTGTCAGTTTAGGGCCTCAACCGTCCGTAATCCAACACTGGTCGCCAGCATTTCTTTCATCACCATCGTCGTTGTAGCGTTGTTGTAGCATCGTTTTCCATTTCCCATCGAATGCACCGTCCGTCCACTTTATACGGCGCATGCATAATTGGTTGCATAAATTACGTTTGTAAATTGTGAAAGCATGTTGTTTGAAAAATAAAAGGGGGTTGCTTTATAATTTGCGGGTGGACGTTCAAGTGGAAAGCCTTTCCGGAAGGAAGTGTCTAGTGCACCTGCAAAACCCATTCACACGCTAATAACTGACAAACATGAATGGAAAAAACAAAACAAAAAAAGAGGAACGACAACACATGATGATTAAACCGAAACCGACCGAAAGTAAATTGGAGTAAATTGTTGCCTCGGCGCTGATGAAGATGACGTTGATGTAGGTAGTGGTAGGTAAATAGAATACAATAACAATAAAACCATCGTGCCGGTCTCTTGCACACATCATAATTTTTGGATAATTAATTGCATTGTACTTTATATTGTATGTGTCATCTATCTGATAGATGACGTCACTTAATTCATTATCTCGATCATGGACGGGATCTTGGCTTGGGGTTTTTTTCTCAATGCCATGCATGCTGGATTCGCTTGATAAACAATGGCCATAATTAAATTACAATAAAAAAAATTGCAAATGGGGAATTCAATTACATTAAATATTTTTAATACAAATTGTCGCAATATTTTGTAAAAATACACAAAAATCGATTAAAAGTGCAAAATATTCACCAAAGACAGCGAATTTTTCAGATCAAATTATGTTTTTTGACAATTAATTTACTTACAGTTTATGTCATCTAATAGATGGCATACTTATAGGAAGCTTAAATAATTCAACAACATTTACTGTTTTTGATCGAATTTTTTTCAATATTTTTGCAAAAAAACACAAAAATCGTTTAAAACTGCAAAAATACACCAAAAACATAGAATTTTCCGGCATAAATCATGTTGCACTTCTATGTCATTTACTAGATGGCGTCATTTATATCATTATCTTGATCAAGGACGAAATCTTAAGTATGTTTTCAATGCCATCCATCATAAATTAACTTCATTAGCAATGATTGTAATTAAATTACAATCAAAATTTACATATTTATAATAAAAAATTAGATAATTTAACATTTTAATAATACATTTTCTCAATATTTTTGCTAAAATGTTACAAAATTCAGTACAAACCCAATCTTTTTCTTTAATTGGATGACGAATTTTTTACTTGCAATAAAACGTGGTGCAATTTACATGTATGCGGTTTTGGATGAAATTAAACCGGCTGTTAATTAATTAGCGGTGTAATAAAAATGCATCTGCGCGGCTTGATGATTTAATTGGCCATCAATTACAAAACGCAACGATAATGAATGAACAATTCACGATTATTAAAAAAAACAAATCGAAAAATTCGCCTTTGGTAATTAATTTAATAGCTTATATACGAGATGGCGCCACATGCAAGTCGCCACCCCCTGAACTCCACCGCCTCCATCAACTACTACTGGCGCAGTTATTAGAATCTGGCGTTTCGTGCGATCTTAAAGTTGCGATAAGAAACACGCGCTTTTTTTCCTTCCATCATCATTTCGTTCCTTCAACAACACACACACAACCGCGCAACGATTTTTTCCTTGTTTTTCTTTCCAGGCGACACAATCCCACATACATGCCTAATTGTTTTCTTTTTCGCTTATGTTTTTTTGAAGCTTTATTATTGATCGTGTCTTTCCATAATTCTCAAACGCGGTGGTGGTGGGCCACACAACAACCACGCAATCTGACCATTTTTCACATCGGGAAAAACTTTTACCGCGGCGAAATTGCTTGGCTTGTTGTTCAAATGCGTTTACCAATAAGCGGCCAACCAACCACCACAACATAGCTCATTATATTTTTTATATAGCTACGCATTCATTATTGTGTATATGAGGGACTGGGTGGTAGTAATACGACGGCTCGATAAATCACTACGCGGCAGGCAGCGTCCAGATGCACAAACACGCGACATATTTTTTATGTTGTTCGTGTGCGTCGATAAGAAGCGCTATTATATAGTAATTCGGCGCGGTTTTTTAATCGCCGCTGAAATTGCCCAAGGGGAAGGGTAAATTATTTATTATTTAATGCGATGTTTGTGAACAAAAACAGAAATATCATAATCTTTAATCGTTTTATATTTCATTTCGAATTTCGCAGATGTAAGATGCAATACAGGAACTACATTATCGACATAATAATTGTCTATCTATCAGAATTTGATAACTTCAATATGTAATTTTAATAGCAAAAACGTGACATATTTTTTAAGTTGTTTGGTGCATAAGCAATCTATTAATTCGCCACTGAAATTGCAAGAATGATTATCTACCGCTAAAATTTGAATTTCGAGGCTTGTAGAATGCAATATGGCAACGATATCGTTAAATATGGAGCGTATATTACCGACATAACTTTACTCCCTCTATCAAACTTAATATTTTGATTGTGTAGAGATCCAGTAGCACACAAGCGACATTTTTTATTATTTTTGGTGCGTGTGTTGATACAAAGCGATATTATTCAGCAATTCGACAAATAAAATGATGTATTTAAAGTCAAAATTTGAATTTGGCGGCTTGTGAAATGCAATATGGCAGCGATGGTTAAATATGGAACATATATTACCGACATAACGATAGACCCTCATAGTAGTACACATGCGACTTATTTTTATGTCGTTTGGTGCGTGCGTTGTCGATAAGAAGAGTGCTATTATTTAGTAATTCGGCGGCTTTTTATAATCACCGCAGCAAAAATTGCGAGAAGGGTGAATTATTATTTACGGCCAGATATGAATTACTGCCCCATTCCGATTAAAATCTCACAATAATAATAAATGCACAAAGTAAAGCCACTCCAATGAATTATTATTAAATAGTAAAACATGAAGTCTATTAAGAAAATTAATTAATATAGCAGGTATTTACGGTCAATTTGAATTTCGCGGCTGGTGAAATGCAATATGACAGTGATCGTTAAAAATGGAACTTATATTACCGACATAGCGATAGTCCCTCTTCTTAATTTGAGAATATAGACAACCAGCAGTACACACGCGACTTATTTTTATGTCGTTCGAGCGTCATCGATAATAACAGCGCTATTATTTAGTAATTCGGAGCTTTTTTTATAATCGTCACAGTAAAATTGCGAAGAGGGTGAATTATTATTTACGGCCAGATATGAATTACTACCATATTCTGATTAGAATCATACAATAATAATAAATGCACAAAGTAAAGCCACTCAATAAGTTATTATTAAATAGTAAAAAAGATGTATTAAGAAAATTAATTAATATAGCAGGTATGTACATACGTAGAGTACATATCTAGTGTTTAAAAAAAATTAATAACGCGGAAGAAATGTCGAGTGCGCAGAGTGTGTTTTTATAGCAAAACATTAAAAAGTTATTTAAGTATTTATAGAAAATAATGAATTATAATTATATATTAATGAACACATGCGTTGTTAGAAAAGGCAACACTTTAATTTTTTAACTCTTTTAATAATTCATTATCTATGAATTATGTATTGCACATAAAGAAAACGGTTAAATTAAATTGAATTATATAGAAAAAAAAAAGCAAAGGTTGGGCAACTTCTTTTAAAGCAGAAATAATTAAACATAAGTGCGGGTGGGCCCAAAAGAAACTGGACTGATTTTATATTAGGAATAGGAAAAATGTTTGCCCAATTTCACACATTTTCGACTGAAGGTAGCTCTGAAAAGGAGCCATCTATTAGTTTCACATAAAAACACAAAAAATGTCAAATCTTTTTCAGGTAATTTGCGTCACTCGTACCTCGAATTGGCCGCATTTCCGAATAAAAACGCTCTTTGACATCTTTCCTCTCCTTTTTATGCATTTTACGAGCGATTTTTGACGACCACAAATTAATATAAACGAGACTTACCAACTATATGATTTATCTTTTAAAATAGAAATAAAGAAACCCGAGATCATCTGTTCTTACCTAAAACAAAAAGAAAATTCGTTAGAAACAACAGTACATTATAGTTATGCGTTTGATGCATAGATTAGTATTCGCATCATAAGCATTAAAGTCATTAAAATGTTACTTATTATGTATGTGCATAATGTGCATTATGTCAACCTCGAAACACACTCTAGGTGAATTGTCAAAAATATTTTGTGATCATGAATCAACAAGTTTGAGAAGCACTGGTTTCTTTTGGGTAACCACTCTCGTTTATTACTAATCAAATTAACTTTTTTGCTGTTGAAAAATTGGGGCGTCATTTCAAAAACAACATCTCAGTCAAATATCCTTGAAATATTATTATTTAAAGCTTTCCACAACTATTTTAGGCTATACACACGCTTTCCATAATTTTGCAAATTTTTAATGTGTTTTTGTTTGTACACAAAACGCGCACAATAATCCATATAAATATAAATCTGTGAAATATATAAATGTCAGGGGGGCGACCGGGCACAGCCATGTAAAGAAATGCAAATAAAAACACGACTGTTTTGTGGCTGTTACGTGAATAACAAAACAAATATTTTGAAGAAAAAAATATGTGGAATAAGGTGATGGATGTTTATTATTTAACATTTAATTAACCTGAAAAAATAGACGTTCGCTTATTGAGGGCACCGAGTGGTGCTTTAATCGCTCACAGTGATGCTATTTAAAATATCAATAAATATTTAAGAATTTTATTATGTTTTCTCGCCTTTTTACTTTTTTACTTTTTTACTTTTTTACCTTGCTTGATCTTATTTTAGTTTTATTTTTACATTTTTTACACCTTTTATATACTTTCGTTATCTCTCACTTTTAATATATATTTCTAACGCCTTTTCTCCACTTTTTCTTGCATTTCTTCCGCAAAAAAGAAAGAAATATTAGGAAATGATAAAAACAGTGAGCTAAAAGGCAGCAAAACTAAAAATGGCACAGTGAAAAACGCAAAAAACACAAAAACTTGAAACTTTTCAGATCATCCCTGTATATAACATTTAATTCGGTTTAAAAAAACTTTTGCTCTTTAATGGGCCCCTTTATTATTTGTGCACGTTGGCGCTTCAATTTCGTATGGCAGGAAGTGGCGATTTACCTGAGAGATTACTTATACCGAGCAAACAAACCATCAAGAAGAAGAAGAAGAAGAAGAATATGATATTTTTCTTTTATCAACCAACCGACCAACAACAACTTTATTATGTTAAAGTATCATATTATGTGTGCATCACGACATAAACATCTTGGCGTAAACCTCTACCAGTTTTTGAGACAATTGCATTTTTTCTGTGTGTGTGTGTGTGTTTGTCTACGACGTGAGTCATCTGCACGTCGTCTGAGAAAGTCGAGGGGAGGTCACTCCCAAAAATGCCCTTTATTTGTCATAAAAATCTAAAGTAGGTATACATATAAAAGAGTGCACTCAGTCGCGACTCGAAGAATTTAGAAATTAATTCTAAATTGATGTTTAAATATTATTAGCGTAGAGTACCAGTGTGCTTATTATTATGCGATGATGTTGGATTTACTTTCTCACATCTTTTGTGTTTGCTAAAAAGTACGCGCGCATAATGTTACCAGCCATTAAGTGTGATTTCACTAAATTGGATTTTAAATGACTGAAACCTACACTTTTTTAATTTTTTACATCAGTACACTTGCAAATATCTAAAACAAAATTGCAAGTAAATTCAAAAAGCAAATGTTTTTCCTTAAATTGTTTACTTTCTTGCTTAATAACAAATTATTTTTAAGCCAAATTTGCTTAAGCCAAATTTATGTGCAAAAATATTATTCAATTCTTATTACAACAACGATTAAACAATAAATAGACTGCATTATGCGCTAAAGGAACGATTTTTGATGCAATGAATAATGCACGCACATTTAATGCGTTACATGTGCATTATGCCAATGGAGAAACTCAAATGTTATCGATAATTTTCGAAAATGGCGACATTAAATATTTACAATCGAAATTCAAAAAGCAAATGTTTTTCATTAAATTGTTTACTGTCTTGTTTAATAACAAATTATTTTTAAGCCAAATTTGTGTGCAAAAATATTATTTAATTCTTATTATAACAATGATTAAACAATAAATAGACTGCATTATGCGCTAAAGGAACGATTTTTATGCATTGAATAATGCACACATATTTAATGCGTTTCATGTGCATTATGCCAATGGAGAAACTCAAATGTTATTGATAATTTTCGAATATGGCGACATTAAATATTTACAATCGAAAGTAACCTAAAAAGTACGTATTATATTATATTAAGAATATAAAATTGCAAGAAGAATTTAGAATAAATGCAAACAAAAAATTAATTTTGTAGCTAAGCATCTCCTACCTACTGGCTCATTAGAAACAATTCAATTTAGTGATAAAAATAGTTGACTGGCTATACATATACATACACATTATAGAAACAATTAAAATTATTATTCAAAAGTCGTTAAACAGGCAATTGTTTTCTAATCAAGATGTGAATGTTTTAACACACACATAAATATGTAATAATAGACTGATTTTTAATGCGGGACTAATAAAATGTTTATTTTCAATCATTTTTCATCTACCTACAATGGTATGATTTATAAGTATCATAAATATATTTTGTCGAATTGCTATTATTCAAAATACTTTAATTGAGTGATTAAAATAATTTGCTGTAATAAAAAGAATTCAAATTATTCAAAGATTTATACTATCTATTTTCGTTTAGTGATAAAAATAGTTTGCGATACAATAAAAATAATTAACATAACAATACATTGATATAAATATTTTATCACCAAATAGATATCGCAATAATAGCATAGTTCAGTGATTCTCAACCATTAACCCACAACATTTTAGTGTACCACGAAAAAGTGCAACAAATTTTAATATTTAATATTTAATGGTAATCGCAAATAGGTAGAGAGTCACCTGGTCGAATTTAATAAGATACTGGAACAAATTTCATAATTTTAATATAAAATGTCCATCTGACTTTTACATTTAGTGCAAATATAATATAATTAAAAGTAAATTAAAAAGTATATCACAAATGTCAAGCTAGTCGTAATTTACTTTCGATTAAAAAGCTCCCACATACGTCCATATTTAAATTTCTAAAATGATTAACGTATACTTATCTTCTAATAATTTGCATCTGATTAGAACAGAATAAAAATATTGCGTTGGCAACGAAGTAACTGCCAATTTCAATTATAGATACTGATCATTCCGATTTTTTAAGATATCTGTAAATGTTATGATCTTCTTCTTCTTCTTATATATGTTAGCTATCATGCTAACCTAACTTTGTAAGTTCATTGCGAAGATATTTTCTCAACGTGTTTTTTTTACCTCAACATGAATATGGAGTGCAAAAACAAACAATTTTGCCATATTTTGATGAAGCCCTTAAAGAAAGGCAATGCCGAAATTGGTTTGAAAAATTCTTTTCTGGAGATTTTTCTCTTAAAGGTGACCAACGTTAAGAACATTGAACAAATCGGAAATTACTTTGTTGCCAATTGCTGATAATTTGCTACGCTATAAAAACAATTAAAATTATTTTTCATCATGTAGTTAAATTATTGATCGCGAATGTTTTGCCACTTGATACTTGATAATAATACTTTATTTATAATCACTAAAATAAATGATTCGAGTACGAGACGTTATCCATCCGTATTATTATCATTATCTAAGTACCTACCTAAACAAATTTTTACATTTCTATAGCCAGCGCAAAAAACCGGCATAATGTAAATGGTTATCGAAACGGTTTTATCACTGATTGGTATGCCAAGTTTGGTTTATCACACATAATTGATTGCAAATTAGTGGAGTTTTTGGGAGCATTAAATTTATTGACCACCAAACCGCATAGATGGCGCAACGCAAATCATTATTATTTCTTAAATTTAGCAAAATTAGCAAACAAAATCACAATCTATATTTCGAGTACTTAGACGATATCCATCTGCATTATTATCTAAGTACCTACCTAAACAATTTTTTACATTTCTATAACCAGCGCAAAAAACCAGCATAATGTAAATGGTTATCGAAACGATTTTATCACTGATTGGTATGCCAAGTTTGGTTTATCAAACATAATTGATTGCAATTTAATTGGAGTTTTTGGGAGAATTAAATTTATTGACCTCCAAGCTGCACAGATGGCGCAACGCAAATCATTATTATTTCTTAAATTTAGCAAAATTAGCAGACAAAACCAGAATCTATATTTTAAATAAGCGATATCCATCCGTATTATTATCATTATTGAAGTACTTACCTAAACAAATTTTTACTTTTCTATAGCTAGCGCAAAAAAACCGGCATAATGTAAAATGTTATCGAAACGGTTTTATCAGTGATAGGTACGCCTAGATAAAACCGAATCGCATAACTGTACACTCTACTCGAATCCTTATTGTTAATATATATAGCATATTTCAACAATGTGCTATGGTTAAACTACCTTCTTCGTTCCTTCGTTTTTGTTTTTATTTTTGCCAGTTTATATACATTTGTGTGTATGTGTGTGTGCGCGCGCGCGCGTTTCTGTTTTGTTTTATCCACCTACCTTTTCCATATAACATAATACCTTCACTTCGTCTATTTGATGATGGTGCGAACTTTTAAGTTCGTTTACCTTTTCGCCAGCCATAGAGTGTGTGGTATCGGCGAAGAATACCATGAAGAAGAAGAAGAAGACGAGGTGAACTTGCACCAGATAGAAAAAAAGTGCATCACCAAGCGCACACTACGATGATAGTTCGCTTCTTTCTCGCAACATCATCATCATCATCATCATCATCGAAATGATTGTATTATCTATATATGTATATTTATAACAATGCAACAAGTCACAACAACAACAACACGTTACACATACATATCGTACACACATAAATAAAGTCAAAAAAATACATCCTACATCATGTTGTTGTTGCCGGTTGTTGTTGTTTCACGCGCTTAGAAGATGGAAAAAATACGTCGTGTAGCGTTAATTATAAAACTCGCGCAAAGGAAATTTAATTAGTGTTAACAAAACTATGTAATTAATGATGACGCCGTGTAGATGGCACCACAACCGTAACATTTCTATTACTTAATGGTGAGTGCTGGTAATGCAATTCGATTTGTACAAATAAATGAAAAATACACACATTTTACATATAAAAATCTATCTGTGGTATTAATTCGCAATTCAACTTTTAAGATTTTGTTTAGTTGATAGTGATGTCACAGAGATGACGCATTAATTTTAGTATAATTATTATTATTATTATTATTATTATTATTAAATTTATTACATTTTAATGTTGCCATTTAAGTCGATCTAAATAAAATAATATGTGAAATTATTCATTATGTCCCACTTTAATCCATAAAAAATTAATTTAAATTTTCGTGGCATTACTAAATTAACGATAACGCCACCTAGATGGCAGTCCTACAATATTTCTATTACTGAAATAAGTAATAATTCACAATGCAAAACGATTTAGACAAAAAATATGTAAAGTTTATTAAATTGCATAATTATTTTAATTTACTTCAAAATGTATCAATTTTAAGTTTTATTCTGTAAGACTTTTTTAATTTATACGAACCTCACATTTGTTTAATTGATAGTGATGTCACAGAGATGGCGCAATAATTTTAGTATTATTATTATTATTATTATTATTATTATTATTAAATTTATTACATTTTAATGTTGCCATTTACGCCGATTTAAATAAAATAATATGTGAAATTATTCATTATGTCTCACTTTAATCCATAAAAGATGAATTTAAATTTTCGTGGCATTACTTAATTAATGATAAAGCCACCTAGATGGCAGTCCTACAATATTTCTATTACTGAATAATAGTAAGTCACAATGCAAAACGATTTAGACAAAAAATATGTAAAGTTTATTAAATTGCATAATTATTTTAATTTATTGTACTTCAAAATGTATCAATTTTAAATTTTATTCTTTAAAACTTTTTTCATTTATATGAGCCTCACATAGATAGCGCATTCTTCTAACGTAATTCAAGTGGATTTAACAAAGAAATAATAATTTGGAAAGTATATATCTAGTCGGCTATTCGGCGCATAGATTTGATTTGAGATAAATTTCATTAATGCTAGAAATCATGCTGCTTAATTAAAATTAAACCCAATTTTTAACACCCTGATTAATTAACGCGAAAGCCGCTCAGATGGCACACCTACAATTCATCTATTTCTTAATTTAAAGTGACACTGCAATTAGATTTACAAGGAAAGCACGTCAAGATTGCATATTAGCATTTCTTATTTATGTAAATTCATTCCGTCAAACAGAAATTGTAATTATATGGAAAAACGAATTAGTTCACAACCATGCCGCATAGATGACATAAGTGGGACACAATATATATTTCTCTAAAATAACCAAGATTTGAAGCAAAAACATTATCCAAAAATTTGCAATATCATTGAAAAACTACAATTAATTGCGAATTAAGCCACATAGATGGCATAACCGAAATCATTTTTATTTCATAAATTAAGCAAGATTTGCAACCAAACACTAAATCCTGGTTTCAAATAAGCGTATTATCGTTTCCAATTTAGTCAAAATATTGTCAAATCAAACGCAATGTATTTGTTGATGCTTGGGAAGTTGATTAATTAAAACCTAGATGTCGCCGCCATAGAATTTTCCCTTTAATTGACCTCCAAACGGCATAATTTTGTAATTTTTATAATTTATACAGATTAGTGCAAACAAAATCAGAATCCATGTTTAAAATAGTCGTTTGGTATTGTTTCTCACTTAGTCAATTAGGGATAAGTTAATTCGTCAATGCTTAGATATCACCACCAAAGAATAATTCGATTTCTATACAAAAACCAGCATCGCACAATTGCATTGCATTTACGTAAACGCCGCCGCCTGTCGAACATGGATCTCATACACCTATCATATTTTTCGAGAAATTAATAGAGAGTAGATGTTATGTAAGAAGTTGTGACTGCGATAGTAGGCGTCATCGCAAATATAATATTTTGTGCGCGAATTAATAATCAACACAACACAAACGAGACGACGAACAGAGGAGAGAGAAATGAATGAAAAAAGAACGAAAAAAAAAACGGCAACACGCCGACTTGGAAACTTTTATTCGCGCCGTTGTTGTATTTTTCTGCAATGTGGGTGTTTACAGCTTTAGCGCGATATTGTGTTTTAGTGCGTTGTTGTTGTTGTTGTATATATGTGTATAGAATATGTATGAACTTCACTCTATTATGATTTGATCTTTATTTATTTTTTCTTCTTCTGTTGCATGGCTGTTAATGTCTAGTCACTCGTCCATCGTGCAGCACACAATGAGCCGATTTACGTTTAAGACTATCTATGCAAGATGCATTTTTAATTGTAATTACGATGGTAGGTAGCCATGTTTTAGTAATTAACATTTTATATCTTACTTAACATTGACTTAATTAAACTATATTAAAAGTACGAAACGTTTCTAGCTTTTTGGCTGAAAATCAAAGAAAAATCAAATAAGAATCAAATAAGAAACCTTTCGAACCACCCACGTATATCTAAAAAAATCAAATTTACAATGCTTGTTAAAATAATGGAGCATTGCACAAAGTGTGTCCGTGTAATACGTTTTATGATCTTGTTTGAATTGGTTAGGGTTTTTTAGGGCATTTTTAATTGTAATTGCGATAGTAGACAGCCATGTTTTAGTAATTAATATTTTATTTCCTACTTAACATTGACTTAATAAAACTATATTAAAAGTCCGAAAAGTTTCTGGCTTTTTTGCTGAAAATCAAAGAAAAATTAAACAAGAAAGTGGTAAAAATTTCCGCACGCAAAGAAAAAAGCATCAAAACTTTCCGAACCACCCACGTATATCTAAAAAAAAAATCAAATTTACAATTCTTGTTAAAATAATGGAGCATTGCACAAAGTGTGTCCGTGTAAAACGTTTTATGATCTTGTTTTGAATTGGTTAGGGTTGGATTGTCATCCTCCAGTGTTGTGGAAGCAGCACATCAAGATAACAGATTGTCGCAATTAAACGGCGCACTCTTTTGGCAAATATATACGCACGTTGTTATAGCAGAGAGATTACTACGCTTATATTAACATTTCATGTTTTATTAACAACCTAAGTGCAATTTTAATGATGAAATTAATTCCTTTCCTTACTTCTCTCCCTCTCTCTTGCATTGCAAAAAATGTTTCGCTTTTTCTGCCAAATCGAGGCGGAAGTGAATTTATCTGATACTTTTGCCGGCGTTGCTTACAATGTTAGATCGAATTGCATCGAATGCGCATTTATGCATGGGAAACATTACGTAATTATTTTATGTTTTAGATTGAGTGCGATATTGAAAAGAGAAACAGGTTCGCGGTTGGCAAATAATAACGTTGTGCTAGAGCAAAATCTGTCAAAAAACCTATCAATTCAATGGCGCAAACCGTTTTTGCAAGTTAAATCGCATTTTCGAGATATCTCAATTTGAATTTCTCAAGAATAATGGGTGCAGATATGCATTACAAGTGAATCTTATTGGTAGTGACGTAATCTATAAGCATTCACGCCTATTATACGTATCCGAAAAATACAATAAAAATACATATGCGATCTAACTTTTAAAAACGGTTTGCGTCATTGAATTCAGCACATCTTAAATACCCTTATCCAGTAGATGCCCTGTTTGACAGAAAAAAAAGGTACTCAATTCGAGCACAGTGATAATCGGACAATAATAATTACTAATCACCCTGTATAGTAGCAATCCACATACTATGTTTTGTGTGTTGAAAATAACAATAATAATGACGTTACACATACACACACATGACGATGACGACGACGACATTGATTTGTCATTTGCGTCTTCATTAAAAGCTAGTTAGCGATACAAAATCAAAAAAAAACTTGTAGATAAAAATAAACCATAACATATAGCAACAAAACAAAATCCCGAATAACGAGGACGACAGAGAAATTAGAAATTAGCTAGCTAAATTTCAAGTACATACATCAAAAATTGCTCTACTACACTATGGTTATGTTGTTTTAAAATTGCTGTCATTTCTGCAATATATATATGCTAGTTTATGACATCGCAACATGCAATAATCATTTACTTTCTATAGTTTTCCCGTTCTGATTCGTTCTTTATTATCATCAGCCAGCATTATTCGATGATGATATGATTTTTCAAAAGTAGAAGAAGGTGCCGATACCTGACTGGCAATGTACATCTACACGTATAGTATGATAAATGACCGCCAATGTGTGTAATTAGAAAGGGAATCGATTGTGCCAGTTTTTTTTCCTATCTCCGTGTCGCTGATTGAGATGTTGTCTAATGCAGAAATAATTAAGTGCATAAACGTAATAATAAATAGTAATAAATAATCATGTTGTTAGATAGTAAAAGGATTTTGTTTGTTTGTTTTCTTGTTGGTTTAGTATTTTTCACAATTTTCCACTCTTTTTAGTGTGTTTTCTCCGTCTTCTCGCAATTTTTACGCTAATTGAGATGTTATTGTTTAATGTAGAAATAATTAAGTTAATAAACGTAATAATATAAACGGTGTATTAGTCATCATGTAACATAGTTAGATAGTAAAAGGATTTGGTTTATTTGTTTTCTTGTTGTTTTCTGCATTTTTTACAATTTTCCACTCTTTTTAGTGTTTTTTCTTCATCTTCTCGCGATTTTTACTTGTCGCGCTGTTTCTTTACAATTATATTCACATCTTTTTTACACTGAAATGATTGATATTATGATATTTCGCTGATTGAGATGTTATTGTTTAATGCAGAAATAATTAAGTTAATAAACGTAATAATATAAACGGTGTATTAGTCATCATGTTGTTAGATAGTTAAAGAATTCGGTTTGTTTGTTTTCTTGTTGTTTTTTGTATTTTTTACAATTTTCCACACTTTTTAGAGTTTTTTCTCTATCTTTTCACGATTTTTACTTGTTGCGCTGTTTCTTTACAATCTTTCACATATTTTTTGCACTAAAATTATTAAAATTATGATATGTCGCTGATTGAGATGTTATGGTTTAATGCAGAAATAATTAAGTTAATAAACGTAATAATATAAATGGCGTATTAGTCATCATGTAACATAGTTAGATAGTAAAAGGATTCGATTTGTTTGTTTTCTTGTTGTTTTTGTATTTTTTACAATTTTCCACACTTTTTAGTGTATTTTCTCCATCTTCTCGCGATTTTTACTTGTTGCGCTGTATCTTTACAATCATTTACATCTTTTTTACACTGAAATTATGACATTTCGCTGATTGAGATGTTATTGTTTAATGCAGAAATAATTAAGTGAATAAATGTAATAATATAAATGGTGTATTAGTCATCATGCAGTTAGAGAGTAAAAGGATTTGGTTTGTTTGTTTTTTTAACCTGTTTTGTTTGATTTTATTTCGTTTTAATAATGATTAAACTCATTTTCCTTTCAAATTCCACGCTTTATATCCTATTTCAAACTATCGCTTACGTTTCATTAGTTTTAATGATAATAATTAATGTTTTTTTTTGTTAAATATGACATATAAACTCCTTACAAGCGATATTTTTTTAAAATTGATGTTTTGTGCCAATCAATTAATAACTTTTATAAGTATTAAATAAAATTATCACGTTTTTTTATATTTTAATATTAGTTACGTTTTTTTTTTCAATGCAATTTTTAGGAAACAATTAAAAAATCTCGTTAGTAAATTAAAGAGATGTACCTGTATCATTAATCACATTTAATAAAAATGTAAGTAATTAATTATTTTGCCATATTTAAATGTAAAAAATAGAAGGATTATTATTAACTAATTCTGTATAGGTACTATGTATACGTAAAAAACTCAACTTTTTTCTTTCATAAATCACATCAAATTAATGATTTAAATTAATTATGTACAATATAAAGTTATAAATTGAAACAAAAAATCAAAACTTTTCACTTTTACTAAATTAGCAGCCAACCATATGAATATATTTACAAAAATTAATTACATTTACTGAAAATGCTGGTAATTAATTATTTTAACATATTTAAATGTTGAAAATGATAAATTTATTATTAACATGATTATATCTTATAAAAAAAATCATTGTAAAAGTTGAAAATGTTCATGAAATCTGCACAACAATTACTACCAAGGTCTATAAATATGCTTCTAATTAAATTAGTACATTTTTATATATACTCAATGCTACTTTTTGAAGAATGGAGCGTTAACAAACAGAATATCAACTGATTACATTGCACATTAGTTTAATCAATCAGAACGATTGCTTTTAAAACTTATTTATAAAAACGTTGGACTTTAGTGTAGTAGTTAATCGCAACGTAATAGCAATACTTATATACATACTTAATTATTTATTTATTGGTGTTACATTTTAGGTATGGTTTGATAAAACCGACAAATTTTACATACCGGTATTGCCTTTCAAACCATTTTTTCTTTCATTCATGGTGAATAAATTTGCATTAATTCTAACACAATCTGCATTATATAGAATTATTGCTTTTCTTTGAAAAACATAAATATCAGATAAAATTAATCCTTTTACATTGCAAAATAAGCGCTCGACACATAAATATTTCTGTGCGTTGCGATAAAATTACAACAAGCAACAATCTTAAAAAATTACTACTCATAAATACATGTTAGGTCTAATGGGAGTTACAAATAATCTAAAACTCTAGTAACTATTGAACATTTCTATATTTTTATGGAGAAATGGCAATATATTTTCGTTGCGAACATCATAGAACATTCGGAGTAATGTGACTATCGAGTATTCCATGAAATTTTGGGAGTAGTTTTACTACAAAATCTGTTAGGTCTAATGGAAATCTTTCTCAGTTACAAATCATCTAACATTTTAGTAAATACTAAAGGTTTGTTCTATCAGGCATGTTGGAAACTGTCTATTGTAAATCCAAACAGTTTCTGACATTACTATGGAACAAATCTCGTTTTTACAAATAACAAATTTAAAGTCAAATGCGTCAAAATGATTTCATTGACAAGTTTTGTTCCATCCGGACTTTCAAAACTGTATGGATTTTCATTAGATAGTTTCCAACATGTCTGATAAAATAAATCTTAAGCATTTCTAAAATTTTATGCAGAAATGGCAACATGTAATCCTAAAAACATGTTTTGGTACCGTTTCGCTTGAACAACAACCGATGTAAAGTAAACTCGCAGCTAAACTCTGACTTTAATGTCGATTAATCGAAATATTAATTAAATGCTATTCAAATACGAACTGCGACTCGAACTAATATTTGCTGCAATTCGAGAAATTTTCGTCAATCGTCAATTTAAGAAAATAATAATAAAAAATTTGCAACACTCCCAACACCGCAACCTAATTTTTATCTTCACAGTGGATATTAAGTTTCCATCCAACGCGCGCTCTATAATTTTAAAGAAGTCAAAATCACTTTGAGCGCTCCATGGATTGCCAACACTACAATAAAATTGAATTCGCTCACTCCACGCCTGGACGGGGTAATT